>JAXOUE010000159.1:0-37133 GCA_036250105.1 Parasarocladium wereldwijsianum | reverse complement strand
GCCGGGCCCCGGCCGCGCCGCCCCCCCCGCCCCCCCCCCCCCCCCCAATAAGGTAGTTGTTTGTTTCTTTTTATTCCTCAATGACTTTGGTTTTTTAAAGGGGAACGAAAAGAGAACAACAAGGCTTTCTTTTGTTGAGGTTTGTCAAGAGAGATGCAGGAGGTATTTGTTGTTTACCACTGAGTCTCCTTGGCGGCCTCGTTGGCCCAGTCACCACCCTGAGCACCGGCGGCAGCCCAGTCGGCACCCTCAGGTGCGGCGGTCCAGTCACCACCCTGAGCACCGGCGAAGCCAGAGGCGGCGGCGGGGGTCTCCCAGTCAGCACCGGCGGAGTTGACGAGGCCGGTCTCGATGGCGGCGGGGCCGACATCCTCGGCGTCAGGGAGCTTCTCCTCCTCGACCTTCTCCTCAGCCTCAGCCTCGGGGTCGCGGTCTGGCAAGTGTTAGCTACGTCTAGTCTATGCGGTGTCCAGGAACTGGGAGTATCATTTGGGCTATACGTACAGAAGTAAAGATCGGTCATGACGTCCCACTCGGTCTCGCGGTCGAGGAGGGTGCCACGGAGGCGGAGGACCTCACGGGCGAGCATCCACCAGATGGTACCGATGGACAGACGACCCTTGTTGTTGGTGGGGATGGCAACGTCGACGTACTCGGTGGGGGAGTCGGTGTCGCAGAGGGCGATGACGGGGATGTTGACGTAGGAAGCCTCCTTGATGGCCTGGGCGTCGGTGCGAGGGTCGGTGACGATGATGAGGCGGGGCTCCTTGAAAGAGCGGGTGATGTAGTTGGTGAAAGAACCGGGGGTGAAGCGACCGGCGATGGGGGAGGCGCCGGTGTGGGCGGCGAACTTGAGGACGGCACGCTGACCGTAGGGACGGGCAGAGATGACGCAGATGTCGGCGGGGTTGTCGATGGCGGCGATGATACGGGCAGCGAGGACAATCTTCTCCCTGGTGATGTTGTTAGTCGAGGGGGTTTCGTTGATTCGAGATTGATGGAGGGGCTGGTTTTTATGCGCCGCCATCGCGGAATCGTCGAGACTTTGAAGTATTGCATTGCGCCAGGGATTCAGAAACCCCCAAGCAGCAGATCCTCTCCAGTCTCGTCGCTTCCAGGTCCAGCAGTCCAACCATTGGAACCTCAAACGTACCAGGTCTTGCCGACGTTGATCACGTTGACACCGTCCTGACGGGTCTTCCAGAGGTAAGGCTCCATGTGCACCTGGAGGTTCTTGCTACCCAGGTGAGACTGGGCAGCGAGGAGCTTCTGCATGTCATCCTGGGTAGGAGCGAAGCAGGCGGGGAGGTTGGAGGGAGCCATCTTGACGGTGTTTGTGGTGGTGGTGACCGTGGATTGAGTTGCGGATGGGGAGGAGGAAAGTGAAGGTATCGCCGGCCTGGAAAAGTTCGCGATCCCACTCTGGATTTTGGTCCCGTTCGAGCGGCCAAAGTGTGCGTTGGGCCGTGGGGAGCCCTGACAGACGCTAGAGCGGATTGAGACTAGCTCCATCTCGAGACTCGACAATCGATAACAGATCACGTGCAATTTCCGCTAGGCTAAAGCAGGGAAAGTCACCTTTAATGTGGGGCATTGCAGCTGGACGACCGACCGGTGGATGCAACGCCTGGCTGGATGGACATACGGGAAATTTTGAGGGCGAACCGACGACCCTCGAGACGACAGACGTAAACGACAAACTCCTCTGCGCACCCACGATCAGCCCTTGCGTGCGCGACACAATGGCTCCCAGATTACCGGCGCTGCAGCGCTTCGGCACGGCAACACGTACGACCTCCTATCTTCCACAGCATTGCGTATCCGGTCGCGTGTCTTGTTCGAGGACCCCTTAGCTGACCAAAGCATCTTCAAACTCGCAGTATGCCTACGACCAGCAGCGAAACCTGCCACTCCCGACTTCCTCCCCATCACCCAGACCGCCAGCCTCTCGATGCGTGAAAAGAAGAAGCGGGCAAAGCAGGACCCCTACAAATGGGCACAGGCCGAGCAGCGCAAGAACGCCCACCTCCAGCGCCGCGCCGAGATCCTCAAGGCTCGCAACGCCGAATGGGGTGACCCCGTCTGGGGCAGCAAGGCGACGCCCTTCCTGCAGTCCCTCGACACGGCCGGCCAGTCCCCCCTCAGCAAGGTGAAGAAGGACGCCGAGGGCAGGAACCTCGAGACCCCCGTCGAGCTCCCCACCACCCCCGGCGTGCGCAACTGGTACGTCTCCGACGACGAGCTCGCCCGCGTCTCCAAGCGCGCCTTTGCCCTCACGAAACCCATCCCCGGCGTCATCTCCTCCACCATGGAGGAGTCGGCCAGCAAGGAGGAGGACGAGGCCGCCCACCAGGCCCGCCACGAAAAGGCCGTCCAGGCCCTGAAGCGCATCACCGACATGGACAACGCCAGCGGCAAGGACCGCCACCACGCCAACGTCCAGCGCATCGTCGACGAGTTTGGCCGCCACAACACAGACGACGTCCTCCCCCAGCGGCCCCTCTCCATCGCCCCCAACACCACCAAGCAGGCTCAGCGCGCCGGCCCCGACACCGGCAGCTCCGAGGTCCAGATCGCCATCCTCACCGCCAAGATCCGCACCCTTGGCCTGGCGCTCGAGCAGAACAGGGGGTACAAGGACAAGGCGAACCAGCGTAACCTGAGGCTGCTTGTTCACAGGAGGCAGAAGCTGCTCAAGTACATGGAGAAGAAGGAGAGGGGCAGCGGACGCTGGACCAACATGCTCGAGAAGCTCGGCCTTTCGCCTGCGACGTGGAGGGGCGAGATCACTGTATAAAAAGATGGACTTTTCGGTTGCATGGAACATCTGGGGGAAGAGAAGCGTTTTGCTAGGGATGTAGGATAATCTGTTGTTTTCCCCCTTTTATGTACAATATCAAAAAAAAGACGACGAAACCTGCTCCATGCTTGGAGACCTTGCACGAAACTCTCTTAACATTGTGCGTCTATTATGATTTGCTCAGCGCACGACTGAAATGGTGGCTTGCTAATCTCCACGGCGTGTGCGCGTGAAGGAGAGCGATTCTTGTAAGCAAACACGTCGAGCAGTACTTTACAAAAACAAATGCTGAAATGAAACAAAACCCATGCACAAAAACGTGGAAACTCGATACAACAAGCAACGGGCCCATCTCGCTTAAAAAACGCTAATAAAGTTGCCGATCCTGTCCTTTTGGTTCTGTGCTATGCACTCGGCAATCCATGTGATGTTACGAATTTCCTGCATATAGTTAGCAATGGCCCTGTCGAGGGGATCGTGGGGGATGAAGACAAACCTGCTCTCTCAGCTTCACCCATGCATAGATGATAGCGTATGTGAATTGCCTCGTGAAAGCACCCTTTGAAATCTCCATCTCCTTCTGGTAGAACATATCCTCCAGAGTCTTGCCCTCGGACGAACCACCGCCCATGTTGCCTGCGCCGGAAGCACCACCGCCAATAGAGACAGCGTCGAAGAATGTCTTGTAGTCGTGGACACCATCAACGGCAAGGCGAACGCCCTCGGCGTCATCTGCCCGTGAGAGCATGAGGGTGCCCTCGGGATACAATTTGCCAAAGCTGGGGTAGAGCTTCTTACGGTCCGCCTTGGCAAGCTCGGTACCGAATGAGTTGAGGGTGATGTTGATAGCACGGCGATCGGCCTCGAACTCGAGAATCTCAGACATGACCTCGGCGGTGGGCGTGCCGACCATATCAGGGTGAGTGTTGACAAAGTTGTGGAAGTCCTCGAGATAGTTCTTGTAGAGGGTGTTTCGGACAATCTCAATGTTGAGCTCGTCGAGATCCTGGTGGCTCAAGCTACCCTTAAAGTAAGGAGCCAGTGGCGTCTCAATAAGCACGCTGTTGTACAGCTCCTCGATGTTGGTAGCGACGCAGAGAACGGGCATAGTCTCGAACCAGCCGAGGGGATGGCACCTCTCTAAAAGCTCCTTGGTGTCGCGTTCGTGGAGGGTTCCTGTGATGAGAAGGGCGATGTTGTCGATCATGTATCCGTAAGTGACGTAGTCCATGAACGTTGCCAGGGAGCCGACGGCATTGGCACGGACGTATCTGAATTCCGAGATGAGCTTGTCGGTGGTCTTGGAGGCGAGGCTGGATGTCGAGGGGTTGGGAGGGAGAGATGCGAGGAAGTCGCCGTAGGCCGGACCGAGTTGAAGCTTGAGATCTGATCGCTGTTAGCGGACGGCAATGAACAGGACATAGATCAGGTCGTCAGCACACACCATCGATGGTCTCGCATTGCGTCAGGTTGTTGTAGGCGGCACTGGTGAGCAGTCCGTTGCGGTAACCGCGAACGATGCCCTCCACGTAGCTGTCACCACGTTAGCTTGGGACGGTTTGATATATCGCTAATTCCGTACCCGTTGTTGACGTTGAAGAAAAGGCCCTCCATCTCAATAGTCAGCCACAGACGTCTATGAAGCTCCTGTGTATGATGGGTCTGAATCGAGTCGGGGTGGGTGGGAAACGAGGATGGTAATAAAGCTGAATACTGGTCTGGGTGTATGTCGCAATCACTGGAGCTGGTGCTGCGTCTCCCAAGTCCCTACGCCAGCGCGCAGTGTCGGCTGAGAGGCGATCCCGGATTTTAGTAAGACCGAGAGCCGACGACAGATCACGTTGAGCGCCTGTCCATCTTCGTCATAGCGTAGATTGTCGTGTCACTTTCTGCACAATTCTTGGGAAACACTTGCGAGAGAATCCAAGACCCTGTTGATCACCGATGTCATGACTTAATAACCATAGCCTCGTCTTGTTCACCTTCTATTCACAACTGCTGACGAGACTTGACGAGTGAGGCCATCGGTCGCATTATCGATAAGCCCAAAGGCTCCACTCGAATCCGGCGCCAGAACGCGAGAGCCTGTGGGGACCCAGTAAAAAGCTTCCCTCCAAAATTATCTAAAAAATTTCCCACAGAAGGAGCCACAGTCAACCTGCTTCTTTCCTCGTTGAAACCATCACCACTTGCATCCTACCCGCAGGCACGACCGCCCGATTCGAATCGAAAAGAAGGAGCGACGGGCGAATAAGGAAGGAACGGTCGTTTAGCACAATGTCTCTCTTCGTTTTGGCCGAGACGCCGGCAGGGTGAGTCTCGTCGGGCATCTTTGCGAGTCTTCGCACTTCATGCCAGCAACCAAGTGTTGGGACTCGCTCGCAGTCTCTACGCGACTATGGAACCCGCGCTGACAATCTTTCCCAATAGCTACGGTCTGTTCAAGTCGGCCGACAAGAAACTCTTCAAGAATGACGACCTCGCTCAGGAACTCGGCCGCCCCGAGAAGTTGGTCGAGATGTAAGTAGTTACCAATTGGCGTTTTCAAAGTCGAACTGGCATTGACCCATCGTTCCTCAGGCTCAAGCTCAAGAAGTTTGTCAAGTTTGACAGCGCCGCGATGGCTCTCGAAGAGGCTGCTTCCCTCAAAGAAGGCAAGGTCCCCGAGCTTTTGACGTCCCTCCTCGACGACCTCAAATCTGAGAAGAAGGCCTCTCTCGCTGTTGCCGATATCAAGCTCGGTACCGCCATCTCCAACATGCCCCAGTTCAACATCACCCCTGTGGCTGGCTCCAACACCATGGATGTCTTCCGTGGCATTCGTGAGCATCTTTCCGAGCTGATCCCCGGTCTGCTCCAGGAGAACGTCGACCGCATGTCTCTCGGTCTCTCCCACTCCATGTCTCGTCACAAGCTCAAGTTCTCCGCCAACAAGGTCGACTCCATGATCATTCAGGCTGTCAAGCTTCTCGACGATCTCGACAAGGAGCTTAACGTCTACGCCATGCGCACCAAGGAGTGGTACGGATGGCACTTCCCCGAGATGGCCAAGATCCTGAACGACAACCTGGCTTACGCTCGCGTCATTCTTCACGTCGGTATGCGCACCAACGTCAGCGACTCTGATCTTTCCGAGATCCTTCCCGAGGAGCTGGAGACCGCCATCAAGGAGGCTTCCGAGATCTCCATGGGTACCGAGATTACCGAGGAGGATCTTGACAACATCAAGCTCCTCGCTGAGCAGGTCATTGGCTACACCGAGTACCGTGCCCAGCTTTCTTCCTACCTCGAGAGCCGCATGCGCGCTATCTCTCCCAACTTGACCGCCCTCGTCGGCTACCTTGTCGGTGCCCGCCTCATCGCTCACGCCGGTTCCCTCATGAGCCTTGCCAAGTCTCCTGGTTCCACCATCCAGATTCTCGGTGCTGAGAAGGCCCTCTTCCGCGCTCTCAAGACCAAGCACGACACACCCAAGTACGGTCTCATTTACCACTCTTCCCTCATCGGCCAGGCCACTGGACGCAACAAGGGCAAGATCGCCCGTATGCTGTCCGCCAAGGCTGCCCTCGGCCTCCGCATCGACGCCCTCGGCCAGCCTGACGAGGATGAGGAGGACGAGCAGGACGACGAGGAGCGTGCCCAGCACGGTCTCGCCAGCCGCATCAAGCTCGAGAACCGTCTCCGCAAGCTTGAGGGCAAGCCCCTTCTCCCCAAGGGCACCAACGTCACTCCTTCTGGTGAGCTCGTTGGCGCCGGTCAGTTCATTCTGAAGGAGACCAGGGCGTACAACACCGACGCCGATGGTGTCGCTGAGGATGCCGATGTCACCATGACCAACGGCGACGACGACAAGAAGTCGAAGAAGAGCAAGAAGGACAAGAAGCCCAAGATCGAGGTTGTCGAGAGCGAGGAGGACAGCGACGACTCTGACGCCCCTGCCGTTAAGAAGCTCTCTGACGAGGAGTACGAGAAGCTTGCCGCTGCTGCCGGTCTCCCTGTCAAGAAGTTCAAGCGCAAGTACGAGCGTGGCGACGTCCAACTCAACGCCGACGGCACTCCTCAGGTCTACAGCAAGAAGGAGCTTAAGAAGCTGCGCAAGGCTGAGGAGAAGGTCACCTCCACTCCTGTCAAGGCCGATGCCACTCCCGACAAGAAGAAGAAGAGGAAGGCTGCCGATGACGAAGCCGAGGTTGAGTCGTCAGCAAGGAAGGAGAAGAAGCAGAAGAAGAAGCGTCACTCTGAGGCTTGATTCTTTTCTGTGTAAAATGTATGCAATATGTCTCACAGCTACACATGCTTTTCTGGTTCTTTTGATATTTTCTTGTCGGACGGCGTTCGGTCTGGATGCGAATGGGCTTTTCGGCGTCGGGGGATCGTTTTGTGTTTTGTATTTACGCGCCTGATATCTCTATCTAGCACCTCTGCTATCTGATAGATTTTACAGTCAAAAGATTTCTTCGATACCTTGCATTGTTTTCATCATGTGTTGTTGGCCCAATCATATATGCGCTCACATACGCTGGTATATTGTCGGACTATGTGAAACGCTCCATCCATTATATTGTAGATGATCGCTTTGCCACACAAGAGTTTTACATCTTCACAGATCGACGTTGGATGATAATGTCGAGACGCAAGAAAGAGTGAATATTATTGGTGTTTACCTTGACCTTCATAATTTCGAAATAGACATCGTAACGGGGTATCCTCCAAAGTATATCAAAATTTCCCGCCACAGGAGTGAGACTCGCAAGCGTGGCAAGAGTACGTGTAGAACGATCGGGGTATCATCTCGTATCTTGCCCATCCAAAGTCTCCCACAAGGATGAGGGAATAAAAAAAGACACGGCCCAGGCATCAAGGATATAAAAGACAGGGCGAAAGCAAGTAAAATCAACAACGTACATGCACGAAACAGGCCGGTGTTGCCGTAAATGCCAGGCTAACGCGTTACGTTGGCTTTCGCAACCATCGCGGTTCGGCAGTCGCAAGGAGTCGGCTGAGTGCGACCACGTCGCAATTATTTGGACCAGTCGCCTGTGCCATCAAAAAGCAAGCAAGTCAGTAGAACGCACGCAAAAAACAGACAGCGAATTTGCTTCAGATGCTTTCCATGATGCGAGACTGAATCGCTTGCTGGAAGCCAGGGTCGTTCTGACCTCCAAAGTCACCGGAGCTGCCGGCAGCGTTGTCGGAGAAGATCTCGCCTTGTTGGTTGGTGCTGGCGTCGAGGGAGGCCTTGAGGGCGTTGGGCCCCATGGTCTGGTTCGCCGCGGGTAGGAAAATGACCTTGCTGTTGGCTGACTTGGCCATGGCTTGCATGGCCTCGAGGTATCGAATCTGCATGGCGGGAGCAGAGCTGAGGATATCGGCAGCCTGGCGCATCAACTTGGCGGATTCGACCTTGAAAAGTTGTTAGTATGAGCTGCGGCAATGGTCGTGATGCATTGAGAACTCACCTCTGCCTTTGCGGCAATAATCTTGGATTCACCAATACGTTTGCTCTGTGCGGCCATGGAGAGGGATTCCTGAAGCTCGGAGCTGAAGATGATGTCCTTGATGAGCATGGACTCGACCTGAACACCCCATCCGAAGGCAACATCCTCAATGATTTCACCGATGGATTGCGCAATTTCCTCACGACGCTCGATCACGTCTTGAAGTACACGAGCGCCTACCACATGACGCAATGTCGTCTGTGTACGCTCCATCAGGGCCTGGCGAACATTCGAAATACCGAAAGCGGCCTTGTGGGGTGAAATGATGTGGTAGTAGATTACAGATGTAAGACGGAGAGTGACTACCGGCGCGTCAGTTTTGAGTTCCTTTCGGGTCGCATCTTCAGATGAACAGAATCTCACCGTTATCCTTGGTCATGCAAATCTGCTCGGGGACCTCAGCCGTCTGAATCTTGACATCGATCGAGATGAGACGCTCGCTGAGGGGGTTGATCTTGACGAGACCGGGGTCGACAGCCTTGTAGAATCGGCCGAACTTGGTGACGAGACCAACATTGCCCTGGTTGACACTCTTGTAGGGGTTGGCTATTGACATAGGTCAGTCAACCCAGCTCGACGGGACAGACACGTCGCGAAACGAGGAGACTCACGGCAGATGATACAGCAGGGGATAGCGCCCATAGTACCAATCACGGCGCCTAGCGTGTTGACTGCACATGGTTGTTAACGGTTGGACAAAGGAATACGAGCGACAAGTTGACGTACTCATGCTTCCGTACCAGCCCTTGGGACTGGCCTCGTTGGTGACTGTAGTGGCATAGCTCTTCTGGAGGTCTTCCTCCTTGGGAGGCTGTACGTTCATCTTGGTCTGGGCAACAAAGCCGCCGGTTGGGGTGTGCCCTTCGGGCAACTTTGAGCTGGAGCCATTGGTCTCGGGGTGAGGCGTCGAGGAAGGGAACGAAGTACTGGGCTCAGTCGTCCCTGGTGCCTGGTGGTCGGCCATGGTGAGCTTTTGAAATGTGTATGCAGGTATGCGCGCGTGTGCTTATACAGGGACAGATGGCTGAAGACGAAGAAGGTCAGATAGCACTTGGAGTATGGCAGGGTACGGTCACAGAAACAAAGCAGCGTCAGGTCGCGATAGAGGGAGGGCGCGGCAAGCTCTTATGTTCACAGGGACAGGTAAGGTTAGTAGTCTACTTTACAGGCTGGCACACTCACAGGCGAGACCAGAGTACAGTAGCTGTATCATTTCCATGATGATGGGATGACAGCCTAGACCCAACCCTGCAGCCCAGCAACAGCCACCAGCAGGCAGTGCACAGCGCTTGCCTCCACTGGCGATCACATGTACCGGCCTCCATCGCCCGACGCTAATCCTCTCTCGTTCGTCGGTGGACATGTGTGGCTGCTTGGCGTTCTTGGCCAATGAGCACCCGAGCGCATCGTTCTTTCCCACAGGTTGCGCCGGCCACAAGGTACTTTTCTAGCCCGCCGTTTTGTATGTCATGAGAAGTATCTCTGTTTTCCCAGCGCATCAAGTCATGTGACCAGGCTGAGACTGCGCTCCGTGTCTCATTTTCTTCACCTCGTCGACAAGCCCATTTTCATCATAGGATTTGCGGATGGTCGCACCGTCGCCACTTTTTGTCGCACAGGACATTTCAACCGCGTCCCAAGGCGTGACCGCAAACGCTAACCCATCGGCTCGTTCTTGTACCGGCTGGGGCTGAGGGGGTTAAGGGGGCAGTACAGCATATTGCTCTCTTGGCTGACATCCTCGAAGTCAACCTACCAAACACGCGAACCACGTTGCAGAATGAACGGAACAAAGGCTTGGCCACGACCTGAGGCCTTTTGCATCCTATGTACGATGTGCCGTCTTATGCGAGGCAGACAGACGGGTGTACAGCTTCACGTCATCGAAGTCACCGTCGCGGTCAAGCTTCCCCAGATTGCCCCACCTGATCCCTTGCAAGTCGTCCCCCCTGCCCTGAGAGATACCCAACGTCTGTCCGCGGGATTCGACTTCACTCGTATGATTCATCGCTGCCTGTAGGGTGAACGTGACACTTGCACTGCCTCAACGGCTTGTCGATATTACCACCTGTCCTACTTCTCACATTAGTAAGCCCTAAGCTTCGCGATGTTTCCCCTTCCTGGCAGTTTTCGCAGATCCAATTCGACCACGATGCCAAACACAAGCATGTGGCTGGTCAGTACTGCCGGTGTACCAACGAATACCTCGAATACCTGATAGATACCTATCTGCAAGTCCGAAGATACTGGCATTCCTTGCACGTCGCGAATCGGCTCCGTCTTGCCTAAACCGCGGCGCAAATGCCGTACTAAAGCCGGAACATATAAGGCTGTATCATTGGAGGTCCTTCGCGGTTCTCCATTTGGCAGGCAGATCTTTACACATTGACTTTTACCTACGGATAGCATGCGCCGAACAGACAAGGCCCCATAAATCCCATCCTTCCTGTCACCTCTGAAGTCGGCAAACGGGTCCCATAAGGCTGTCGGCCCTATTTTCGTTCTTCATACTCGACGCAGGTGTTGGATCCCAACCATCTTCTATGCTTCAGAACCGAATAATGGTAGCGAGAGGAGACTTTTTGTCAGAATCACGTTGGTTAGTCCATTGTCCACGGTACATACTCGTGCTTCTTTTCGCTGCAAGGACCAATATGGGCTTGACATTGAAGGCAGCAGTGCACCAAGTAGAGAATCATGCTACCTGTAGTCATTGGCCAGTCCTTCAGCGCAACTCCGGCTCGCGCATGTAATCTGGTATCTTCAACCCCTCCGCTCCTGACTCCAGCCTCGCCAGCTCTTCGGCCAACGCGCTCATCTGCGCCTCTACCTCCGCACTGCTCTCCTCTTCCTTCACTTCCTCTTCCTCTGCAGCTTGCTTCCCCTCCGCTATCGTGCCCTCGGCCGGTGCCGCCGCCGCTGCTGCTACTGCGGCCATACCGCGCGGTGAATCCGTATCGAACGCGTACATCTTGATCCCTCTGAGATGCGTGTCCTTGCCGTTCTGGTGGTTCTCCAGAATCTGCATTTGCAAAACGTATGACACGAGCGTGTTCCCATCTGGATCACCGCCAGCGCCCTCAATCGGCACGTGCTGCCATCCTTTTGGCTCTTTGAGGTCCATCGTCGCAAAAGTGATGAGGTTGTTCTCACTCGTCCCCGACTTGAACACAATTTTGGTCGGCGTATACGACTCGTCGTCGACGTGGTTGACGTAAAATCGGATCGCGCGTATTCCTACCCGCTTGACAAAGTAAATTGTGAGCCTGTGCGGTTGCGGCCCGTCCGATTGCCAAAACTGCCGTGTGTCGTCGCTGCGGAGCTCTTCTACGCCGTTGCCTTGCTTGTGACTGCTGACCATAAACTTTGCGAGATTCGAGATCTCTTTGAGGCCCAAGGCCGCAGGGTCGTCGAGTGGAGAGTCAGAATCATCATGGTCGTAATCTTCATAAACATCCTCCTCCTCCTCCTCTTCATCTCCCTCGTGTTCCAGATGGCCCTCCTCCTCTTCCTCGATCCTCTCGTCCTCGGCTTCACTAACGTCGTCCACCATCTCCTCCACGCTCGTGTCTTCAGCTTCCGGTGGCTCTGGCCACTCCGGCTCGCTCACGACAACCTGGCGTCGTTGTCCTTCGGTCTCGTCTGTTTGCCCTCGCCGCTGAGCCGCAAACAGATTTTGCTGCCGGGGTTGTGCGAGATAACTCGTCTCGGCCTCAGAGTCCGACTCGTCTGAGATCTCGGGCATGCTCAATCGTGGCGTCCTCCCCATGCGCGGCGCTGGGATTCTCGTCAGCTGATTTTTTGTTCGAGGCAGCCAATCAACATTGTCACACGATATAAGAACCCATGTCAGGAACCGAAGTTCAAGAGTGTAGACCAGTCTATGGCCAGTCATGACCCTTCATCCACTCAACGCTGATAGGCGCTAGGATGGTTCCAAGAAGACGTTAGAGAAACAGGACTTACGTCTCAACAGCCTATTCTGAAAGTTTAGTGGTGGTACCGCATTGCTGCTCGATTGTTCCTCGATCCCACTTGTATCCATCTCGGGAGTCCTGGCCCAATGTGTTGCTTGTCGGCCATGTGCTGTACTTGCTGTGGCTGCTGCTGTGGTTCTCCGAGTTTCTGCATTGGTGGGAGGTGCACGCCGAGGACGTCGTGGCGCTCCTGAGGGACTCATTTTTCCCGGTCGGGAGTAAGGAAGACTCTCGATGAGTATAGATATGATTATCACGAGATGACGCGTGGTTTGGATCAGCGAACATGTGCGCTCTGGTGCGTTACGCGAATTGATATCGCAGAGTCACGTGACATATCCGTAGCACCTGCCGCGCGACTCTTGACAGACCGAATACTGCTGTTAGGCGCTTTTTGCTCGGTTTCAGGCTACCAAGGAGTGTTTGACTGGCTAGTCTGATGGTAACAACGCAATATTATGATGACTAGACATGTACGATGATAGGGTGGTAGTATTCACACGACCAAGCTGGTTGCATCTCGCAAGCTCCACCGGTGAAATACCATCTCAATGCGCTTAAGGTATCAGATACAACGAAACTCGAAATGCGCAGTCTGTATGTCCTCTTCGTCGTGAACGGCGAATTCTCGACTGACATTCGTGATATTTTTGTAGCTTTCTCGATTAATATCTTTTCACCCATAGCGAGATTGACACCAGCAGAACCTTCCTCAAACCTCCATTTTGACTGACCACGCTGACAAAATAAGACCCCGACCAAACTACCATTCTACCCTATATCATCGATGTTTTGATTACGTATGACACCCGAGCTCAGCTTATGGTGAGAATGGGATATCACGTCTGTGAGGTGAGCTCCAGGGTAGTTATTTCAGCAACGCCTCTCCATCGTGAGCAAATATCAATGCAATGATGCTTACACAGGCTAACAAAAGGAAATGTATAGAGTGAATTATCGATGTCCAACGTCGTGAACCTCATCTATGTCTCGCTTCATCTTGTACTAATGATTTCCTCTAGTAGCCTAGAGCCTTGAGCTCCTCGTCAACCTGCTTCTTAACCAATTCGCGGACATGCTTAAAGTCGTTGGGTGCACTCGTCACCCGCCTCTCCTTGGTCTCGAGACCGACAAATTCCTTGGGCAGAACCTGTGAGGTAAAGTCGAAGCCTTCTTTACTCTTGAGCGCCATCTCCACAGCACCGGAGAACTTGGCCGGATGCGCGGTAGACAGGGAGATGTGAGGGACACCTGCCTCCGTACGCTGCGTTGATCTCTTTGTTGCCGCGATGCCAACAGCAGTGTGGGGATCCAACACATAATTCAGCTTGTTGAACGTGCTCTGGATGGTTTCGAGAGTCTCCTCGTCCGTCACGCGCTCGCTCTCAAAGTCACGCTTCGCGCTGTTAAGCACGTCCTGGTAGACCGGACCGAAGGAGCCTGTGGTCTTGAGCTCCTTGAGCCATCCACTCACTTCTTGGCCGGCCTGCTTCATGTTCCACTCATCGTCCATGTTCGCAGTGGCGGCAAACTCGTATGCCAGGAACCAAAGCAGACGCTCAAAGTTGCTGGAGACAAGAATGTCCATGGCGGGACTGAGCGTCTCCTTGACACCATCGGGATGCGCCCGCGCACCATCCTCTGGCAGACCCCCAACGGTGGCTGGAGCGTCGGAAACCTTCTTCTCGTACTTTCCAGTCTTCCAAAATCGATCGAGAATGTCGTTTTCGTTGGTGGCAATGACAAGCTTGTCCACGGGAAGCCCCATGCGCTTGGCAAAGTAACCGGCCAAGATGTCACCAAAGTTGCCAGTGGGGACAACGAAGCGAACCTTGTCGCCGAGCTTGAAGGTAGAAGAGGACTTGGCGAGAGAAAAGTAGGAGTGGAAGTAGTAAACGATCTGTGCCAGGATACGGGCCCAGTTGATGCTGTTGACAGCACCGAGCTTCAGGTCGGCGTTGGCGTCCTCGTCGCCAAACATGAGCTTGACGATGTCTTGACAGTCATCAAAAGTGCCGTCGACTGAGATGCAGTGTACGTTGTCGTCCAGCACTGTTGTCATCTGGGCTTCCTGAATGGGGGAGACGCGGCCGTTCGGGAACATGATAAAAACGGAGACATCCTTCTTGCCTCTGAGACCGTAGATGGCAGCAGAACCAGTGTCACCACTCGTCGCGCCGACGACGGTCAGATGATGCCGATCTGAATGCCCGTTAGTATTTCTCGCGTCGAGATCGATATGCATGCGAGGGTGTTCCTTACCTCTACCCGTCTTGCCCTCGTTCTTTCTGACGAGAAAGAATTCGAAAAGATTGCCGAGAAACTGCAAGGCAACATCCTTGAAGGCAAAGGTGGGGCCGTGGAAGAGCTCGAGAAGATGGACGTTGTCGTGCAAGTGGACCACGGGAGTAGTGTCAGGGGCGCGGAACGTCGCGTAGCTGCGGTCGATGATATCCTTCAGATCGGCGCGAGGGATCTCAGCGGTGGAAATGTAAAGGGAAAGCACCTCGAGAGCCAGCTCGGGGAAACTGAGGTCCTTCCAACTTTGCCAGTTTGTCGCTTCAGGGATGTGTTCGGGGATGTAAAGGCCGCCGTCGGAGGCAAGGCCCTTGAGGACAACCTCTTCGAAAGAGCACTACGGAGCAATTAGCAACTGGAAAGTAGACATTGGCTTTCTGTTGGTTTGAGTTACATCGTAGTCGTCACCACGCGTGCTCAGGTATCTTTGGGACTTTGTGTGAGTGCCCTCGCTCCTCTGGGTTACGCCGTTCGCGGCCATCTTGGACGAATGGCGGATAGAGTCTCGAATTAGGACGTCGTCAGAATGGAACAGAGTGCTGAGCGCCTGGGTGATCGGAGATGCAGCTGGGTTCGCTCACTCCAAAGTGACAGATAGGCAATGGGTATTGGTGGTGATGGGTTGCGCGCAAAAATGTCTCGACGACCAAGACAGGATCAACCGAGTCACTTTGGATTTTCCTGCGTCGCCATCGCCGGCTTTCGGCGCCAGGATGCCCCTCTTCCTCATTTAGCCTAGTGCGGGGTGCGGCCTTGGGGTCCAAGATTGAGAAAAGGAGCACCAGCCACAACGTACTCACAGCCACAGCCACCGCCGGAGGTTGTCTGCTGTCAAGACGCCACGTGAGCCTCTTGCTGCGCTATGGCGGACGGGGACTAGCTACCGGGTAGCTTGGCAGCGGACCAGGGGTCCGAAGCGGTCTGTGTCATTGGACTAGGCTGATGGAGAGGCCACATCACTCTCTATGACTTTGGCTGCTCACACCCAGCCACGACTGTGTCCTCGTCTTTCTCACCTACGTTCTTTGGACACGTATATACACGGCAAGAGACCCTGGACAGCCCTCTTCGCGACACCCGCAGCTTGTCGTATCGCTGTCTTCATGGATTCGCAGCTTCAATAACACTTTCAAACTCTACTCATCCGTCTCTGCCACCTGGCGCATTGACTTTCCGCCAACAGCCCACCATGGCTTCCTCAAAGCTCTCGCCGTTGACAATCTTCCTCGGCGCCATCTTCTTCTTTTCAGCACAGGTCTTTGCCATCTCAGCCGTGCTGGGTGTCGATCTCGGCACCGAATACATCAAAGCCGCCCTTGTCAAGCCGGGCATTCCTCTCGAGATCGTCCTCACCAAAGACAGTCGTCGCAAAGAGACGTCTGCCGTCGCTTTCAAGCCCTCAAGCGGCAAGCCTCAAGATGACCGGTTCCCCGAGCGACTCTATGGTGCTGACGCCATGGCCATCGCACCTCGATTCCCCGGCGACGTTTACCCCAACTTGAAGGCGGTGCTGGGTCTGCCCTTCGAGCACTCGATCGTTCAAGAGTACATCGCCCGCCACCCTGCCATGGAGATCAAGCCGCACCCGAGCCGAAACACCGCGATGTTCAAGAGCAAGGCCTTCAATGCCGACGAGGAGGCATGGATGGTGGAGGAACTCTTGGCGATGGAGCTCCAGAGCATCCAGAAGAACGCTGAGATCACCGCCGGTGATGGTTCCTCTGTGCGCTCTGTTGTCTTGACGGTCCCCAACTTCTATTCAATCGAGGAGAAGCGTGCTATCCAACTCGCCGCCGAGCTCGCGGGCCTGCAGGTTCTGAGCCTCATCAGTGACGGGCTTGCGGTTGGCCTCAACTACGCCACCAGCCGCCAATTCCCCAACTTCAGCAAGGGCGAGAAGCCCGAGTACCACATGGTTTTTGACATGGGTGCCGGAAACACCAAGACCACCGTCATGAGGTTCCAGAGCCGAGATGTCAAGGACATTGGCAAGTTCAACAAGACCGTCCAAGAGGTTCAGGTAATGGGTAGCGGCTCCGCGCAGAATGTTGGAGGAGACGCGCTCACCAACCTGATTGTTGACGACATGATTCGCCAATTCGTCGAGTCCAAGGGCGCACAGAAGATCTCCGCTACCGCTGATCAAGTCCGCGCACATGGCCGCGCTATGGCGAAGCTCACCAAAGACGCAACCAAGGTCAGGCACGTCCTGAGTGCCAACCAAAACACTCAGACCAGCTTTGAGGGCCTCTTTGAAGATGTCGACTTCAAGTACAAGCTTTCTCGGGCCGAGTTTGAGACCATGGCAGCAGCCCTTGAGACGGCCGTTGCTAGCTCCTTTGACGCCGCCCTCAAGATGGCTGGGTTGGATGTGATCGATCTGACCTCTGTTATCCTTCACGGTGGCGCATCTCGCACTCCCTTTGTCCAACGGACACTGGAGAAGATTGTTGGAGAGGGTGACAAGATCCGCTCCAACGTCAACTCCGATGAGGCTGCAGTGTTTGGTGCTGGTTTCCGTGCTGCCGAGCTTAGCCCCAGCTTCCGTGTGAAGGAGATCAGGATCTCCGAGGGACCCCAGTATGCCACCTTCATGGAATGGCAGAGCCCCAACAACAAGCCTCAGAAGCAGAGAGTCTGGGGCCCTGTCTCTCCTCAGGGTGGCCCCGCCAAGGAAATCACTTTCACCGAGCACGATGACTTCACCATCACTTTCCACCAGCAGATCAACTCTCAGGAGCAGCCAATCAAGTCACTCACCACAAAGAACTTGACCGCTACCGTTGCCGCTCTCAAGGAGAAGTACCCTTCATGCCAGGACTCTGAAGTGTTCTTCCGCGTTGGCCTCAAGTTGAACGCCGATAACGGCGAGGTCGATGTGGCGAAGGCTGCCGTAGAGTGCGAAGCTGAGGTGAAGGCCGGCATCGTTGACGGTGTCAAGAACCTCTTCGGATTCGGCAAGAAGGACGGCGAAGAGGCCAAGGAGGGTGCCGAAGGCGAGGCTCAAGATGGATCCGAGGAGCAGATGAAAGAGGCTGCCAAGTCATCCGAGTCTTCTTCTGCCTCTTCTGCCGAGTCCGACAGCTCGTCTACATCTACTGATGCCGCCGCGTCTTCAGAAGACGCAAAACCAGAGGTCAAGAAGAAGGAGCTTGTTCGCATTCCCGTTGACTTTGAGCTCGTCAAGACCGGCATGCCTCAACTCACAAAGGAGCAAATGTCCAAGTCCAAGGACAGGCTCAAGGCCTTTGCCGCCGCTGACAAGGCACGCCTTGCAAGAGAAGAAGCATTGAACCAGCTCGAGGCTTTCACCTACAGAATCCGTGATTTCCTCGACAGCGAGGATTTTATTGCCGCGTCCTCTGAGGTTGAACGTACGAAGCTGTCTGAGAAGAGCAGCGTTATGAGTGATTGGCTCTACGAAGAAGGCACTGACGCCTCCAAGGATGAGCTGAAGGACAAATTGAAGGAGCTCAAGGCTCTCGCGTCCCCGATTCAGAAGCGTCTGACGGAGGCTGCGGAGAGGCCCGGTCTCCTGACTACCCTCAAGGAGAGCTTGGACAAGACCCGCGAGCTCACTAGCAACCTTTACAAGCAGATCGAGGAGTACGACGCGTGGCAGGCATCTTCTTCGGCCTCCGAGTCGGCCAGCAGCTCCAGCAAGTCTTCCGAGAGCTCAGATGCTCCGGCCGAGAAGGCGACTGGCGACTTTGACGGTCTCGAGGACGACGACAAGAAGAAGCGCAGCGCAGAGGACATTGAGAAAGAAGCTGGCCCTGTTCCCCCGCTATACAAGCGTGAGGATATTGACGAGCTTTCCACCACCGAGAAGACCATCACTGAGTGGCTCAAGAATATTGAAGCTAAACAGCGTGCCCTGGCCGCTACGGCCGACCCTGTTCTGCTTGTCAAGGACCTCAAGGCTAAGCGCGAAAAGCTCGAGAAGGCAAGCGTCGACCTCGCCTTGAAGGCCGTCCGCCAATTTGACAAGAAAACCAAGAAGGCCAGCAAGAGTGCTGCTGACCGCAAGAAGTCAAAGACGAGCAGCGCTGACGACGCGAAGAAGACTCTTAACTTTGAGGACTTCAAGGACACCGAGGGTGGACCCAAGGTGTACTCTGGGGATGATATTGAGGAGATGATCAAGAAGCTCCAAGAAGAGCAGGCCGCGGCCGGCGAGGAAGCAAAGCAGGCCAAGGAGGATAAGCATGATGAGTTATAAGCGCATTGCATGAGCGGGATTGATTGTTTGCTGGCCGTCATAAGGTGGTCTTTGTTTTCGGGGGATTCAGGAGTTTTAAGATAAAGTTTAGACTCTCGGCGTGGCAAAAGAAATGAAGCATATGGACATATAACATCAATCACCGTTCGCAGATAGAGTCGAAACTCTGCATCTGCCTGCGGTCAGAAGATTTCGCATGATTCCAGTCGTGAACAGCCGTTTTCTCGTCACACAAAGATTGGGAATTCCAACCAACACAAACATGGCAGTCGAGGAGGCCCCAGATATGCACCTGTCCCGTGAGTGTTGGCAACGGCTGGCCGCCTGAGAAAGGGGCCGTTTGAATGATCGCTGTTTGTGGTGGCAGCTGTAGCTTGTCTTTCATCTTGATTTCACTCCTTGCAGAACGTCGTCTGACTTTTCGTTATCAACCACCAGGGGCCTTTCCGAGTTTACTCTGAGGGTATCAGCCTTCCTTAAGGAACACTTTTGGTCCTTTGAAACTTCCCTTCTTCTTCATCAACATTGCCTTCCGCGTCTGAATGGTTGGCTCATGAAAGACACTCTTTTGAAGCTGAAACCTCGGCCTCTCGCCAATTCATGTATTTTCCATCACCTTGCCTGTTTTCTCAGCAACAGCCTCCGATTTTCTCTGCTCTTGATCACTTTGACACCCGCTCACTGATTCTCTGTCTTTCTCAATACTCTTTCTTGACTACCAATCGCCATGTTCATCCTCTCTCTCTTTCTGCTGGCAGCTCTGGCAGTGGCGTTCCCTATTCTCGACAACAGCGAGGCCCGAGAGGGCTTCTCGGTTGATATCTCCCGCCGCCCTACTGGCAAGCGGGATTTCGTCACCGAGCTGGCGGCCGCTCGTCATCGATGGGGCGGTAAACCTCCTGTGAGCCAGTTCCAGCTTGGGTCCATCTGTGAGTCCCGATTCTGTTGGCCTGCTGGTTCATCGCTCTACGCTGACAGCCGTCTGCTAATCAGCAGGACACGTCAAGATCAAGCCTTTTGGATACGACGAGCTCTACCTAGCCGAAGTGAAGATCGGCAACCCCCCGCAAACTGTGAAACTCGCCATGGACACAGGATCCAATGATCTGTGTGTATCTTTCATGTGCTCGCTGAAAGTAGGACAAAGCTAACTCCCCTCACAGATGGGTCCAATCTTCCGATACCATATATCGTTCCAACCTGGAAGGCCCGTGGCCTCCCCGATACCTCCCGAATACTTCACACACTTCGCATTTCGTGGAGGGCGCCGACTGGAACGTGGATTATAGTAAGCATACAATCACCATCCTGTTGATGAACAGTCGAACAAGAGTTTCTGACGGACAGTCTAGTTGACGGCAGCGGCGCTGGCGGTATCGTCTACCACGACACGCTCCGCCTGGGCCCCTTCACCATCGAGAACGCCCCGATCCAAGCCGCCAAAATCATCTCATCACACTTTGAGCGCGCCCACGACGTGTCTGGCGTCCTCGGCCTCGGAAAGAGACTCGACAGCAATATCCATCCCACCGCGCCTACCATTCTCGACCTTCTCCGCAAGCAGCTCAAGCAGCCCGTCTTTACCGTCGACGTCCGCAGCAATTCGACCGGCCGGCTCGAGTTTGGCAGGATTGACACGACCCGGGCCAGAGACAACATCACCTGGCTCGACTCGCGGCGCGAAAGCAAGCACTGGGACATTGAGCTGAACCTGACCAGCTGGAGCGCAGAGCCTCCAATCTGGTACGCATATCCGTTCAACGCCACCATCGACACGGGCACCTCCCTCATGTTCCTCCCCGATGCCATCGCGAGTCGGTACTGGCGCAGCGTCACCGGCATGAGGAGGGACCCGTTGGTCGAAGCGTACACGTTCACCTGCGACAGTATCCTGCCTGACCTCGCCTTCAAGCTTCCGGGCTCGGAAAACGTAATTACCGTCCCGGGACGGTACCTCAACTACGGCCCTATCGATGATGGCACATACTGCTGGGGTGGCATGCAGAGCACCGATGGTATGGCGCCGAGTGCCGTTTTGGGTGACTCCATGTTGAAGGCCGTGTTTGTCGCGTTCGACTTGGAGAACGAGAGAGTCGGATTCGCCAACAAGGACCTGCGCATATCGATAGTGTGAGATGCAAACACATTCAGGTCAAAGGCATTTGCTGTTTCCCAGTGAGACTGTGAGCAAGAGCCTTGAAAGTTGACCGCCTTGTTGAATCTGAACATTGGTATGTACCGGTTTACCTTGATCGAATTGGCGAGTGAGCTCTTGAAAGCACAGACATGCACCATACTTGGGAGGGTCGAGGAGCCATTGCATAGCGAATGAATTCATCTTCTCCGTAAGCCCATACAACGTACGATATATACAGTTCAACAAGGCCATTTGGCCTACATGTCTGTGCAGGAAATCAATGTCCCACCATGACACTCCATCACACGACTCCCATTACACTCTTCAGGTTGTGCGGACCAATGTGGTGTCCGAAATGCCCATCACACCAGGCCTTCCCTTCGCTCCGACTCAGTTCATCCCTCTCTCTCTCGTGAGGACATATAACGAAGGTGAAGGTCCCTCTTTTCCTTCCGTGTGATGTGATTATTAAAACAGAGTAATGCCAGTGGTAATATGTGGCCAGTCCTCTCACTTGCCAGCCGCAAGAAAAGTTGGAACGACGCCCAAGAGGAGATGGTAAGAAGAAGAAGAAGAAGAAGAAGAAGAAGAAGCAATCGACAAGGTACCCAGGTGCGCCCGGAAAAAAAATGTTCTTTGAATGCTTGGGGTATATGCGGGCTGGGAGTGGGTAAAAATAAAATGAGGTGTAAGCCAGTCGGGAAGGTCTCAAGCCACACGTAGTATCGCGGTTCGCCGAGTGCTGATGTTTCGAAAATCTCAAATCGCAGTATCAAGGCCGTTTGTCGGATTCAAAAAAGTTTCGTTATTCATCGGTCGACTGCGTTGCCATAGCGTTACTCTCGGTCACCATCTGCGCATCCAGGAAACACTCGAGTGTCAGCTTCGGGACACGGTTCCTCGAAAATGAAAAAAAAAAAAAAAAGCCTCAAAAGATCGAATGCTTGTAAATGGCAAAAAACAAAACAAAGAACGCAGGAGCAACAGGGCGGACTAACCCTCACTGCCACCAGGGGTGGGAGGCATGTTGCCAGACGAAGGCGCCTGCTGCTGGCGGGCGGTTCCTGGTCGTGACTTGTCTTTGGAGATGGGCGCGGGCACCGCGTCGGACGTCTGCTGTTGCTGGGTTGGTGCCTGTGTGTTCTTGGTGTCGTTGGTAGAGAATGACGAGAAGGAAAAGTTGGACCCCTTGAGGCGCTCCTCCATCTCGCGGAGGCGAGCCTCGAGGGACGCAAGCTCCTGTGTCTCGCGGTTGACCTTCTTTTTCCTGTGGAAGCCAGTGCAGTTAGCGGGACTGTGCCAGGTTGTAGGTCAGGTCGCTCCAAGCTGCTGCCGAGGCCTCGAACGGGGTTCCAGACAAAGAAAAAGGGGTCAAGAAATCCATACCTTGAGTCGACTTCGCGGTCCAGGTCTGTAAGAGAGTTTTCAATTCGGAAAATGTCGCCCAATTCGGCGGAGAAGGATCTGGCGATGGTCCTGATGGAAAACCAGCGGTCAGTCTAGTTCAGGGGTGATCGAAGATGAAGCCCGCCACGCGAAAGGGGGGGATCAGCATTCGCGACAGCTAGACGAAAATAAAAACACAAGAAGAAACGTACGACTGAGGTCGACGACCATTGGGCTGCCAGTCCCGATCAAGCTCCTCGTCGGTGTAGTTTGTCATGTTGTTGCTGCTCATGTTGGCTGGCTGCACCAGTAGGTTGGTCTTTTGCTGTGTCTGTTTGTCGCGGGAGGCTGCAGCACTCGGGGAGAGGGAGGGGTTCAGAAAAGGGTCGCGGGAAAGGGCTGATTGACGAGCGTAGCGTGTAGCTGTCCACTTTATTTGGTGGAAAAAAAGGGGATGGGCGTCGCAAAAGCTGGCACCGAACGCTGCCAGAACTGCTGTACGGAATGCTTGTGAGGAGGGGGAAGAGGGTTGTCAAACTGTCGCGAGATGGAATGCAAATGAATCTGGAGAAGAAAGGCAAGAGATGGTAATGGGATGGGATCGAAAGAGCTGGGAGAGAAAGGGAGATGAGATTGGAGTTGGAGATATGAACAACAGCATAGCGGCTCTGGGCATCGGGGGGGCCCCCCAGCAGCAAACAGGGGTAGGCAAGCTACTGTGGATCTCGCTATGCAGCCATCTCCTTTCCAAGTCGGACCCTGCAGAGCAATGCCTATGCGCTGTAGATCACTGTTTGATGCGCTGGGCAAAGGGCACGTAGCCAGGTACAGTACCGTTTGCAGTGTTAGCGCCTTCCTTTCCCCAGGGCGTATCCACTACAGGGTATTGTGCCGTGCCCCAACGCCGGCTCCCACAGTGACGTGCCACTACACAAGATCACCAAACTTGCCATCATCACGGGCAATTTGACAGTCATTTTCAATATGCTCCCCGGCAGATGACACAGTCATGCCCTCTGTCTGTAGCTCATATGACTGGGGAAGCAGCAGAAGCAGAAACATCATGCCTGGCTGCACAAATGCACAAAACACAGTGGAGAGGCTCTAATAAAGGGTCCCGTGGCCGATGGTGAGCTAGGCATTTGGCGCACTGATTGGGATGAGGATCCGCAGCTCGGGAGATGGGAGGTGGCAGGCTACGGCGGTCTTGGTCATGCACTCTCGGAAACAGTGGTCTCGGCACGATGTCTTTCCACAGCTCCATGCATCATGATGGCAATCGTCATGCTCGGTATTAGACCCCCTTCACGTGTGGCATTCAGTATGGCGAAGACTAACGAGGATACAAGTACAGGTCAGCAGGCGAACGGTCACGTGGCTGTACCAGAACCCATCTGGTCACCAGGTAGACCACATGAGGTCCCAACATCACAAATGAGCAATACCCCGGACCACAGCTTCAGTCACCTCACCTCATTCCAGGATGGAAACGAATCCAGGGAACACTTTACAGTTGGCAATCTAATCTCATCACCTATCTGGATTCGAAAAGAAAGGGGCACAACAACCGCAACGTGATATTGGCCCCACGGTCACCACCAAATGACGCTATTTCATGCGTTCGCCCCCCCAGGCCCGTGCAAGGGTCCTCCCTAGCGCCGCCGCTTCCCTACCCTCCACTACCCATGCAGATGAGAGCAGCTAGCCAGCCGAGAGAGCTCGAGACGCGTTCAAGTCGCGTCTCGCAGCAGCACCATCTGGTCTTCATACATTCCACGAGTTGGATCAGCCGTGTGTCAAGCACATGGCTAAGCTCGACTGATGCAGTACGTTGAATGCTCCATTGATATTCCCATTGTAACCGTTTTGAGTCGCTCCTGCCCCTTCATCATCACATGCAACGGGTAGTCCCTTTTGATATGCCGTTACTTCGTTGTCTCATTGCTGATGCGTATGACCGTGCAAACGCCTCCAGCTTTCTTGCTTGCTGGTTGTTACTACATCATGACCAACACGAACCTCAGAAGTGCTGCATTCCTTTTCCTTTTCCTTCCCTCATCTGAAGCCATTCGTCCACACATGGTTTCCCTCTTTCCATGTACGTAGATGGTAATACACACAGAGAACAGTAGAAAGTGCCTCAGTGACCATGCCGATAAACCACCGCACGCTGTACCGAAAAACGCCGTGTCATGGTATACAATCGCCTCCGATCAATTCTCTCAGAGGCGTAATTCCTGCCCGCATTCGACCGATGCCCTACGACTCTTCGTTGCGGCGAGGGCCACGTCCCTGACCGCCCTGACCGCCCTGGCCACCGTTGTTACGGTTGCCTCGGTGGCCACGGTTGGCGCCATCCCCACGACCACGTCCGCCACGGTGCTGGCCACGTCCACCACGTCCACCTCGGAAGTTCGAGCTCCCCTCACGCTCGTGACGTCCACGGTTGCGTCCCTGCACCTGATGGAAGCCATCGCCGGACTCGGCCGGAGGGGTGGCCTAGAATTTGGTCAGCGGGGTCCCAGAACCCAGATCATCAAGTTTCTTCGCAACGTACCTGTTGGGTGGCCTCAGGATGATCATCAGCCCAAGACTGGGTGTTGGCCGGCGTGGCGGGAGTAGCCTCAAGTCCGGTCTCGGTCTCAGAAGCATCGCGGGGGTGCTTAATGTTCACCCACGAGTCCTGCGACGCAGACATGTCGTTCTTGCTATCCCAGTGGCTCTCAGCCACAGCATTGGCCGCATCATCGGCCACCGCGGCATTGATGGTAGGCTTCACCGAAACATCAGCCTCAGCCTGGTGGTCACCGTTGGTGAGGACCAGATCACCGGACTCAAGCTCGGAAGCAGTAGCATGGACCACTGTGGGGTCGCTGGCGATCTCATGTTGGGCCTCGGACTCGGCCTCAACCTCAGCGGGCTCCTGGCCGGCGTTCTGGGAAAGAGACTTGATATCGTTCCCTGAAACTAGTCAGCACTTGTGTCCACCGATGGTTTCTGAATGAGCTTACAGGACGTCTGCAGGGGCTCTCCGGCCAGACTGAGGAGCTTCTCGTCAGACCCCTCGACAAGACTCAGCATGGCATCCACCGCGCTCTCGTCTCCAGCGTACACAGCGGAAAGAGCGCCTTCGATAGCCTGACTTTCATCAGACTCGGGGTCGACCTCCTCCGCACGGCGAAAAGCTGCAAGGCGGAGGTACTGTGAAAGAACCAGAAAGTGGCTGCGAAGCTCTTGTCTGGAGGTCTTCTTGGCCTCATCGAGAGTTTCCTTCTTGGCCTTCTCGATGGCCTGCTCGCGCTCAGCCTTGTCGGTAGCGGCTTGCGCCTTGTATTGCTCGTCGACCTTGATGTACTGAGCCAGTGACTCCTCGGTCTGGGCAAGTTGTGACTGAAGAACAGGCTTCTTCTGGATCTGCGCCTTTTGGTCGGCGTTGATGATGCGTTCAGCGATCAGCTCGTCGAGAGACTTCTTCGGGTGCTGGGAAACGAGTGCCTCCGTCTTGGAGGTGTTTGACTGGAATTGGTCAGCGCCTGATAGCCAGAATAGAGTCACTGACAAGACTCACGAGCTTCTTGTTGATGTTTCGGATGGATCTGTGCACATTGTCAGCCCTTGCTCTTTCGTTCGTGGCAGCGTAACCCACTTCTGCAGCTCTTTGATGTAGGGGCTCTCAAAGCCATCGCTGGAGGCGTCGGTAGCCTTGTCGGGAACAGAGAGTGTGCTGGGGGCGGGAGAATCGGATCGCTCGACTGCCTTGGGAGCCGCCCTTCTGGCCAACTTGTTAGGAGCTTTGGCGGTTTGCGTGGCCATCGTGACGTTTGTTGCGGTCGTAGCGTGTGGGAGGGAGCACGTGTGTAGCTGCGATAGGCTCAGACTGTTGTCGTTTAAGCCGTACAGAAGATGAATGAATGTGACTTAAGGCGCCAAATCCGATATTAGGTATTCAAAGATGTTTTGGGAAGGTATGTAGGAAAGGTATCGAGAGAAGCCGATGGAGAAACGCGCACAAGTGTTTGGGGGGATAGGCAAGTAAGCCGCAATTGGGTCCGTTTGAGCTTCACAGCTGCCAGCGAGCTCCATTTTTCTGGATGCTGAAGGGGCCTCCGGACCAGTACTTGAGGCTACTTGTCAAGCTCCCTTGCAGGACGCGAAGTGGGTTCTTATGAAGTACTCTTGAGTACTCCAACTTCATCGATTCTAGAATCTGGCCGAAACTCGGAACCTCTCGAAACGACTGCATGTCACTTCACTTGCAGGCACAACTATTACCAGGAAGCTGAGGTGCGTCCGACTGGTCCTTGGTCATCGGCACTTGGTAGTAAGATTGAGTTGTAAAGTTTAGAACGATGAGTAGCGCCCTCGCTGCCAGTGCAACGTCATAACAATAACCTCCCCAGACCGGACGTGATGCGTCCGATACTCTGGTTTCCTGTGCTGGTCCCGCTGGATTCATGAGCTGCTAAATGCCCCCAGCTAGTATGACACAAGGGATATGCTGTGCTTGGACCAGTGACCTCTGACTATGCATAAATTCCCTTGCCGTGATCAATATTTTCTTCATGTGCACGCGCGAGCTCGACCCTGCCAAACAACACGCGGCTCTGTACAAGCAAAGGGAGATACTAACGCGTATTTGTCTTCTCCGTTTCCCAGACGCCATCTCAACCCTTGAACCTGGCCAAAGTATCCTGCAAAAGTCTCAGAGCGGTTTTTGAAAGACTGAAGGCGTTATGATTCTTTTTTTTTTTTTGACTTACCCTGGTTACCTTGCGAACGCTTCTCGCCGATAGCCCGCGATCACCAGACTCCTTTGCCTTGATGGCAGCCTCTTTTACCAGGCTAAAATTTATCAGCTTTGATCATAAAGTGCTACGCATAATCGACTGACTGCTCCATGAAAAGGACATAATTGAGGAATATCTGACGAAGATGGTGAGCATTGATTGTAAGCTCGGCGCGCGCGACGCGCTTTCTCTGGGCATTCATACCGTGACGTCTGCGTTCTTCTTGATATTCAAATTGGAATGCGCCTTTATGACTTTCTTAAGAGTGGCTTTAGGATACGCCTTCTTTGCGAGCGCCATGATGTCGAGGGCCGCAGACAGTGATGGCTGAACGGCGTTGTTGTTCAGAATCTCACTGGTCGCCTTGTGTTGTCGCATCAGATGAACGTAGCAAAACAGTGCGGAGCGCGCATGTACAGTGCCCCGCACGGCTACCCCACCATCATCGCTCTGAAGCTTCATCTCGAAATCGCAAGAGAGTTTGCGAGATTGCTGGCAAGCACCACAATTCACCGCCAAGATGTCTTCAATACTTCAGCGTCGCATGGTGAGCTTCAATCTCCTTTATTTTGGCATTGTTCGAAGAAAATCCGCTGACAGCCGGCGTAGATCTCGAAAGAGGACGAGATTGAAGGCAACGAGGTCGAAGTCCGCAGAGAAGACCAAGACAAGATCAATAAGTTCAGCCGCCTCCACCAAAGAGAGCTGGCCCTGCAAGAGCAGCTCCAGAACAAGAACGTACGATCCCCCACTTTTCGAAACGACGATACCAGAAACGAGACTCATAATATATACAGAAGGAAAAGGAGGAGCTGGACGACCTGAACACTGAGCTCGAGCTCGCAGACGAAGACGAGAAAGTCCCGTGAGCCAGCGCCCCCCGAATGGAAGACACGTGTGTTATTGTTCTGCGGTACCTAACACAAAGGCAGATACAAGATTGGCGACGCATTCTTCCACGTCACTCTCGAGCAGGCTCAGGAGATGCTCGAGACCGCAACTTCAAAGCTCGAAGACGAGACAAACGAGCTGGAGGAGAAGCTGGGCTCTATCAAAGAGGACATGAATGCCTTGAAGGTCGATTTGTACGCAAGATTCGGAAAGCAGATCAACTTGGAGACTTGATTCAATATACCCCTTGGAAGGCCATGCCTGGACGCTGAACTGTGATGGGCTTCCACGTGAAAATATTATATGTACACGCAAACGAGCAGTGTCTTGTGGCGATAGATCTAGAAACACTTAAAGATGAGATTCTATGAGCCTACTTCCATTATAGCGTTGACTTCAGCGATCATCTGTGGCGTTTATACTTCGGTCCCCAATACCTTAGCCACGCACGCATCCAGACCTAAATGCACAGTCTGATTACTTGGATCTTTTCTGATGTATACATCCTATGATAACAATATCTGCGCACTTCCCGAAATAACGGCTCTTAATTCGAGAATTTTCAACCCGCCTAGTATAAGACTCAATGATGAATAGCCCATAACGCCGCCTCGCATCACCTCGAGGCTCTAATGCCCGGAGTTCTGTGCGTAATGAGCCACAACCATACAGCTTGACCGCCTTAGTACTAAACCTCGGACGTAGTTGTGCTCTGTCTGTTGCTTAAAAAAAAAACAGTATCCCTTTGGTGGGACCCGCTTCGTGCTCGGAGAGCGTTCCGCGAAATCCAACAAAGCCTTTTTGCGAGGAGTCGAAGCTGCACTGACCCAGGACTGGGCAAGGTACAGATATTCTCAGCTTTGTCTGATAGCACTACAACCTAGCTCTTAAAAGTCTCATGGGACAAAGGTGTGCTTATGAATGCCTGTGGTACAGAGTGTCGAATAGCATCCCGGACTGCTCCCGAGTTACCTCTTGAATTTCGGTCCCAAATACTCGAGATAGACGAGCTGTTTTCTCCTCTTCGATCCTCTTCGAGTAAAACAAGGAAATAAACGTAGCTTCTGATAGGGCTGGATCACTCCAGAGCATCGCAGTGGGACTTCTTGTCAGCCGTCGCGTCAATGGTATTAACTACCCGCTCTGTGGCCGTGAGTCCCTCTTACTAGTCTGTGCCGAATTCGACATGCACCTTGCAAGCCCAGACCTGACGCGCTTCCCTGATAGTAATGACAGCGATGTTGATATCTCAAGGGCGTGCTTTTGGAGACGTTTGTGCGCCACTGAATTTGAATGTTGCGACGCAAAATCGCGAGTACGAACTGCGTCTCGTTCAAAATTGGCCGAACCGTTGCGTTCCTCGCGATCATGCATGGAAAACCGAGTCCAAGACTTCGGGGCTTCCACGAGTCGCCAAGTGTTGCCTCGTGAAAGATGGTTCTGAATGGTCCGTCGAGGGCCGTCATCAGCCAGTTCTGAAAACCGCCACACGGAGGCCGTACTGCAGCGGCGACGCCCGATGTGTGAAAAGGACTCATCACGACCAGGAGTCAAGCCCGAGTGACTGCTCAACGTAGTCCTCGAGGGAACGGACAGATGTCGTCCAAAGTTCCCTCTTTGATTCGTGGGCGGTGAGAGATCGCGTTGTTTGTTGAGTATTTCACTCTGCGAACTGCTTATATCAGCTCTCGCCGAAACTAATCCCGGAACAGCATGCAACGGCTTGGCAACCTTCTTCTCCATCACCGAGCTCCTCCTCGGGATCAAAGATCCTTGCGTCAGGCTTTGCGGAATACCGTCGCCTCGAGCTCCGTCAATCCTCGCCGAGCGCGATGATGATCGTCGTGGCTCTAGCGATCTGTAGCTGCTGGATATCAGGGGAGCACTCTGACATTTAGATCGACCAGGTTTGACTCTTTCTCGATCCAAACTTCTGACTGAAGTTGACGCGCTCTTCCGAAGACCTGCATTCACACACCGCCGCTGACAACTTCGTGGCTTTATCTCTTGCCGCTCGTGATTCGCGCTTTCAGAATATGCAAGCGACGTAGGACTAGGCACTGCCGCTTGAGGCTGGTGCTGCTTTGAGCATTCATTCACTATGCCATAACCCGAGGGCTCCTTGTATTGAGCGAGGCCAGTCGCGAGTCGTACATTTGATTTCGTCTGTTCCGTAGATGCGGTTGCTACATCGTGCACTTCTGAGGTGGCCTGTCAGCTGACTTGCGTTTTAGTTGATAAACGGTAGCTTACGTTGAGATGCCACGGAACGTATGCTTTGCACGCTCCTCTTACTAAGGGGGTTGGACACATTCGTTTGCGAAGCCACTGGCGTTGGCTGAAAACTTGACGATACCGAGTAGTATTTGGATGACGAATCTTCGGTTACTTCATTGAAAGCCATCGCGAGAGCATAGCTTTGCGCAATATCCTGCGACGGTGAAAGCACGACACCGGTTGGTTCTTGAGAAGACACTGCGCTTGGCTGTACCGTGTCCAGTACGCGCCTTGAACAGCCGTCTCCTAATACCGCGACCCTGGGCTTGTCCCGCTCTTGAGCGGCCTCGATTGGCTTCAGTCGTTCGTGGATGGTCGACATGTCAGCATTCGCATCGTCCAATCCGGAAACGGGTTGGTCTCGTGCTTCCGTTGCTTGCGCCTTTAGCCACATAACCATGACTGAATCCGTCTCTGAGGACCTGGACGCGCATGAGTCAGCAATCTCCGTGGTCTCCAGCAGGACGTGGTCCGAAAGCGTGCCATCGTGCGGAAAGGGCTGTATTCCAGCTAAGCTCTGCACACTCTGCCGATTGGTGTGGCCTGAAGTTCCATGCGGATGATGGTCTCGTGGGTCTGCTTCTCGTGGTGTCGTTGTATCTTCGATGCTATTTCCAGGTGTTGGTGGCATTCCATAGCTAGCAAGGCCGTCCTGGCCGAACGAATTGGTGACTGTAGATTTGTGGCATGAAGCCAAGACGGTAGAGAGGCACTCTACTGTTGAGCCCGAGATCTCAGTCTCAGCAGCTTTGGCAATCGCGATAGGTGTTTCAATTGTGTCTCGTGGACCACTTTTGGTATTCGAAATTGGCACACTGTATCGGCCAGGATGCAATTTATCCTTGAGTACGGCCTTATCGTCGTCGCGCACCTCTCCCTGGATCCTCCTGTGCATGAGGCGTTTGAGCTCGACCCAACGAGCAATTCCTTCCTGACTCGACATCTGAACTGTTGTCGAGTCTTTCCCAGGACCCTGGAAAAAGATGTGAGGTGTCAAGCACTTCCGTAACTTTCCCCATGTAAACCTCGCCTTGTCGCGAAAGAAGCAGCCCACCTCTTCGCCGCCTGAATCGTCCACAACAAGGTCATCCAGATCAACAGCACTATGATCAGAGGTTCTTGTAGGAACGGCAGGGATGACTTGCTGTTCCCGGGCCGGTGCCAAAGTCCCAGGAGCTCTGTCGAGCATGCGTGTGGTCCTGCTTGGACAAGCGTAAATATGTTGCGGTCGCGAGAGACCATTTGAAGCGTGTACTCGAGGCTGTTGACTTTCGACCTCAACATGACTGCCGCTTTGTCGACGTGGAAGACAGCATATTGCAGCCATGATATTTCGGAAATGTTGAGTCTTGCCAAACTCTTGGCTGCCTCTGGTCGACACCTATTCTTAGTGGTCAGGTCAATCCATGTGCCGGGGCCAGTTCGCGGTCGTCGATTCTGATGGGAACATGTAGAACAGTAATGAGAGCTGTTTGGCTACAAAGATTCTGGAGCAATGGATGGAGTGGAAGATGGGTGACATCCAACCGTCTTGTTTGTCTCGCGGCGAAGATGGCATGATGATTATGTATGTGATGCTCGGTCGTCGCTGACGCTGAAATTGTGATTCATCCTACTGGCTTGCTCGTGAGCGTTGCTTGCCTGGTTTTTCAAGACTTCGAGAGAGCAAGAGCACATAAACGTTCTGCTTGCAAGGCGAGCTTGCGACCCTGTTTGCAATGCGACTGCCTCATCCTTCTCTGTCCACATCAGTTGGAGCCCTCGTAAAAGAAGTTACCCGATCGTTGTGTTCGGCCCGACGCAATGATATATTACTACACATAGTCAATCATTCTCACTTCTTCATACTGGGAGAATAAAATGGGTGCCTGGCAAGTCCGCGTTTCTCATCGCTACCTGCTCATGGGTTGACACCGATTTCGAGCTTCGCGAGATGCAACGAATCTGAGGAATGGAGCTTCCGCGAGTGCCCGCGTTCGCACGGATAGCGAGTCCCTGAAATCACAGTGAAGAGGCAGCTTGAACAATCGCAGATCGGTAGGAATAACCGGATGGAATTCGTGCTTGGGGTTTGCACCCGTCGAATCATCGGACGGGAGCTTTCGCATCATAAACACCACCGAGCACCGGAAAGAGGCCGATTCCCGGTCGCCAGGGTTGCTGAACCCATTCGTATGTAGATCCAGGCACGTCGTATTCGCCTTGTGGAGCTAGGCTATTATCATTCAGGACCGGGACCCGGGGCCGACAGCATGGCGCCATCCTCGAGTTATAGCGCTAGGACGTGCACCAGCACAAAGGGTCTCCCAACCTGACCTGCCAGCTCCGAGCCCGGCGCATGAGCAGCAACTGGACCCCATCATAGATAGAGCTCGTGGTTCAGGGAGATAATGGCTGGCAGTGGAATTTTTACTGGGCCAACCGACGAACGGGGCCGTCTTGGGACGATGGCGAGATCATTCTGGAGGGGCGAGTGTTCGGCGGTGATGAAATTGGCGCTGGTCCGAGCTCCAGATCGCTCCGCATGGGGGAGGAACGTCAAGAGGCGAGGGAATAACATACCTGCTGCAGCCAGCCTGTGTTTCTGGCATACGTTGCAATATGGTGTTGCAGCAAGAAATGCGAGAGGCGTGGTGAGAAGATCGTGAGGCCCCACTCGTTAGATATGGCGCAAGGTCGCAGCAGAGGCAACGGGTTTCGCGGCACCTTAACAGCCCCAGGCCAGGATCACCTCATGAGTACTTGGCTTGCTGTGGAGACTTGCCGTGATCGGGGGTACCATTGTGCAGCTGCGTGTTATTGCCCCTCCCCCGCTGTCGGCGCGCAATTTTCTTGCCCCTCCTCTCTCCGCCAGGCTGCCCCTCCGATTCGATGGCAACATTTGGTCTTGGCCTCAGGCGTCGAGAATGCGTAGAACGCCCGCGTTGCTGACCCAATGCGGAAGAGCGGTAGAATCGAGCTTCTATGTGCGTTCTCCGGTCTGAGGGTAATCCAAGTGAACTTCTAATGCTGTGTCCCCAATGTGTCCGACTCCCATTGATAAGTTCGGAGACTAAGGCAGACCCTGATCTGCTTCGCAAGGGTCTCAGGCACTGTACCGGCTGGGCTCGAGACCCTGGAAACCAATGCTTCTAACCGATTCTTTCGCCTTTTTGGGCGTGAAAAATATAGCTTCGTGCTACGTGTCAATCACCGCCTTTTGTTCTGTTCCGCATGGGCTCATGTGTGCTATTAGAAAGACTCGATTGGTCACAAGAAGATGCTATAGAATATGACAGATTTTTTCGTACTTTCAGCATGTGCCTGAGTGTAACAGACTGATGGCACGTAAGAAGATTCTTTTGGCCCTGATAATAGCTCCATAGACACAGAAAGTAGCCCCAAAACAGTCAGTTGCACCAACCCAAGCATGGCTGTCAAATCAGAGTCATCTACCCCCATCTCCAGCTGCTAAGATTTGGGTTTTACCAACACTCATGATCAACACAATGGCCTCTATCAACGCTCACGGCACACCTTTTGTCCCTGCACACCCCTCCACCGCAGCCAGGACTAGCCCCCGCTTCATCAACAGCAGCAGCAGCACCTCATTGATGCCTCAGGCCTTGCCTCAGGCTTCGCTCACCGCAAGCTCCACGGCCCACCATCCCCTGCAACGGTGCCACCAGTACAGCTAGCGTCGCCTTCACTGACGAGGGTCATCGCATCGGCCGACTGCCCCTCCCCCTCACGGTGAACTTTATAATGCCCTCCTCGCTGTTCAACTCTCGTCTTTGTTCCCTCCCTCTACTCTCTCTTCTTCTTCTTCATACCCTCTCAAATTGACCTGACCCTTACTCTGATACAAATCACCGGGTCAAAAAATCTCAATTCCTCATTCATCAACCCCTTCCCTCCAATTGTTACCTCACCTGTTTCTCTTTTCCCTCACTCACACACATCACAACCGCCATCATGGTGTCCTCAGCCGTTCTCGGGTTCCCCAGAATGGGAGTCCTCAGAGACCTGAAGAAGGCTACTGAGGCTTGTAAGTTGAATCATGCCTTGACAAATAAAGTTTGGAGAGCTAACGCCTTGTGCTATAGACTGGGGTGGCAAGATCTCACAGTCCGACCTCCTCGAGGAGGCCAAGAGGCTCCGTCTCGCCCACTGGAAGATTCAGAAGGAGGCCAACGTCGACATCATCCCCTCCAACGACTTCGCCCTCTACGACCACGTCCTCACCCAGATCCAGGACTTCGGTGCCGTTCCCGAGCGCTACACCAAGGATGGCCTTGACAAGGTCGACCAGTACTTTGCCATGGGTCGTGGTCACCAGAAGGACGGCGTCGACGTTCCCTCTCTTGAGATGGTCAAGTGGTTCGACTCCAACTACCACTACGTCAAGCCCACTCTTCTCGACAACCAGAAGTTCACCCTTACCGACAGCCCCAAGGCTGTCAACGAGTTCAAGGAGGCTAAGGATGCTGGCATCCAGACCCGCCCTGTTCTCGTTGGTCCCGTCACCTTCCTCACTCTTGCCAAGGCCGACCGTGGCCAGTCCGTCGACCCCATCGACCTCCTCGAGAACCTCCTTCCCGTCTACGAGCAGCTCCTGACGCAGCTCAAGGAGGCTGGTGCCGAGTCTGTCCAGATTGACGAGCCCGTTCTCGTCTACGACCTTGCTGAGAAGAACAAGGCCGCTTTCAAGCCCACATACGAGCGCTTCGCTGCTCTCGGTGACAAGATTCCCAACCTTGTTTTCACCACCTACTTCGGTGACATTGTCCACAACCTTGAGGCTATCCCCAAGGACATCTACGCTGTCCACATCGACCTCGTCCGCAACCCCGAGCAGCTCGAGACCGTCATTGGTGCCCTCGGCTCCAAGACCATCCTCTCTGCCGGTGTCGTCGATGGTCGCAATATCTGGAAGACCAACTTCAAGCGTGCCATTGAGACCGTTGAGACTGCTGTTCAGAAGCTCGGCAAGGAGCGCGTCATCGTCGCCACCTCCAGCTCCCTCCTCCACACTCCTCACACTCTTGCCAGCGAGAAGAAGCTCGACGCTGAGGTCGCTGACTGGTTCTCTTTCGCCTGCGAGAAGGTCGTTGAGGTTGCCATTATCGCCAAGGCCGTCACTGAGGGTCCTGCTTCCGTCCGCGAGCAACTCGAGGCCAACGCCAAGTCCATGCAGGCTCGTGCCACTTCCAGCCGCACCAACGACCCCAAGGTCAAGGACAGGCAGTCCAAGATCCAGCCTTCTGACTACAACCGCAAGTCTGAGTTCGCCGTCCGTATTGCTCAGCAGCAGAAGAAGCTGAACCTCCCTCTCTTCCCCACCACCACCATCGGTTCTTTCCCTCAGACCAAGGACATTCGTATCCAGCGCAACAAGTTCACTAAGGGTGAGATCACTGAGGCTGAGTACGACAAGTTCATCGAGAAGGAGATCGAGGAGAACGTCAAGATCCAGGAGGACCTTGGCCTCGACGTCTTCGTCCACGGTGAGCCCGAGCGTAACGACATGGTCCAGTACTTTGGTGAGCGCCTGAACGGTTACGCCTTCACCACACACGCCTGGGTCCAGTCTTACGGTTCTCGCTGCGTTCGTCCCCCGATCATCGTCGGTGACATCTCTCGCCCTGCTCCCATGACCGTCAAGGAGAGTAAATACGCCGTAAGCGTGTCCAGCAAGCCCATGAAGGGTATGCTCACTGGTCCCGTCACCTGTCTCCGCTGGTCTTTCCCTCGTGACGATGTCCACCAGTCCGTCCAGGCCGAGCAGCTTGCCCTGGCCCTCCGCGACGAGGTCGTCGACCTCGAAAAGGCCGGTGTCGATGTCATTCAGGTCGACGAGCCCGCGCTCCGTGAGGGTCTCCCTCTCCGCGCTGGCAAGGAGCGCACTGCCTACCTCGAGTGGGCCGTAAACGCCTTCAAGCTCTCCACCGTCGGTGTCGAGGACTCTACCCAGATCCACTCTCACTTCTGTTACTCTGAGTTCCAGGACTTCTTTTACGCTATCGCTGCCCTCGATGCCGATGTCCTCTCCATCGAGAACAGCAAGTCTGACGCCAAGCTTCTCCGTGTCTTCGTCGACTCCGCCTACCCTCGCCACATCGGTCCTGGTGTCTACGACATCCACTCCCCTCGCGTCCCCAGCGAGCAGGAGATCAAGGACCGCATCGAGGAGATGCTCCAGTTCCTCAAGCCTGAGCAGCTCTGGATCGACCCCGACTGCGGTCTCAAGACTCGTCAGTGGAAGGAGACCAAGGAGGCCCTTGTCAACATGGTCAACGCTGCCAAGGCCTTCCGTGAGAAGTACTCCAAATAAGCGCTGTTCTCTCGAGAATAACGCTTTTCCTTTCACATCTGTTTTTTTTTTTTTTTTTGATGGTGGCTGCGCCCTCAAGGGTGTCAGCCCCGATTTCAACATCGGCGTTATATGGTCAAAGAGGATGATGAAGTCATGATGAGGTTGCATCCCAAAAGTTTGAAAGGTCTGGTACCATATTAAGGGGCTGCGTGCATTCAACACATTTGTGCATGAGCTTATAAGCTCATGCGGAGAAGTTCTAGGGAGACGAGAACTTCTCACAAGATTGCTTTTCAACACAAGGCGTTTTGAATATCAGGTGCCCAAGAGTTGGGCCCTGTGGATTTGGGAGATGAAATTGTACGTAGCGTTTGATTTGGCGAGAAAGCCCATATACCCGATTCAACCTGGGAACATAGGTAGAGGAATCAAAAAACTAATTCCACCTGATCATACTTGACATTAATTCTGAACAAAGTGATGTTGGACATTCCCCCAGTGTCACGTGACAACGCGGTCCCGGGGCGCGGGGGGGGGGGGCCCGCGCCGCCCCCGCCGCGCCCGG
>JAXOUE010000158.1:0-38870 GCA_036250105.1 Parasarocladium wereldwijsianum | reverse complement strand
AACGAAAGGAAAAGGGAATGCAAAACAATGGAAAGTGGCAGCTGGGGTCGACTCACGATGAGCCCTCCAAATACGGCCGGCGTTTACTTCATTTCTTGCCTCGGAAACCGTCAGCAAGGGTCCCCTCTTTCAACCGTGGCCTCTGCTTTGCTCTTGTTCCTCCTCCTCCTCCCCCTCACAATCGAGACTCACATGGCCGATAGTCCCAGGCTCCGCGCATCAGAAACAAAGCGGCAAGCCTCTTGCTCATTGGGTAACCTGCACAAATAAGCTGCGTCCACCCCGGTTCGTGCATCTGCTTAACCGCCCAACTTGATGCGCTCCAGGATGGTGATTGGGTGCGGCCGTTTCGATGGTGGGTGGCATGGGTGGGGAATCTCCTTGGCAGGTCAGTGTAGATGCAGCGAAAGTGGCCTGATGGGATTCAGGAAAGGGAAAAGACGATGGCCCGTCTGGGTGACCTTTTCTCGCCGCCAAAGCTTTCCTGGGACATGCTGCCCGCGTTTCCAAGATTAGATCCTGGCTGGACGTGCGATTCGGCGTGGAGGCATGCCGCACATGTGGGAGACGGAAATAGTAACTGCGCAAAAGAGGAGGGTTGACTTGCAGCAATAGCAGTGAGACTTTGCCTGAACGGGAGATGGGCTTGAGAAAAGCCGCCAAGGTGAATGAAATGGAAGGCCGCATATATTCTGCAAGCGCCCATGTCTCTGTGTGTCGCTGATGCCTGGTGGTGATGGTTCTCTTCCTATGATGGTCCGCCTCGACGATCATCTTTCACTCCATCATCTTACAAACGACTTGGATCTAGACGATTTCATATCAAGGCGGCTCGATTCAACCTATCTGCATATCATGCCTTCATAGTCTCGCCTGATCCTTTCCTAACGCGACGACCTCGCCAGTCCATTGGGGCTCAGCAAGAAAACACCCAGCGCACACGTTTCAAGATGGCCCGGTTACGCCCAATGGTCCTCATTCTCAGCCTTCTCACCTCTTCGATCCTCGCTCTCGAAGTCGCACCCGGATCCGACTGCGCAGCCTACTGCCTTGACGACCCGGACGGCGACGCCGCAGACCCCGATGCCTCCACCACAAACTCTACCGATATCGTCTGCACAGATAGTGGATTCGGCTCAAAGGCAGCGGGCATCAAGTTCAAAAACTGTCAAGAGTGCTTGGCAAAGAGCGACTACAAGAATGGATCCGAGTCGGATATGCATTGGTTCTTGTGTACGTCATCACTGTCGGCCTCTGTTTAGGACAATGGAACTAATCAAAGCAGACAACATGAGATACACACTCAGTACGTGCCTATTTGGGAAACCCGACGGCGGCGAGATCAAAAACTCGCCTTGCATCATCAGCTTTGGCTGCGGCGACTTTGAACCAGCCTTTACGGACGCCCTCGCGTCCGCCAACTCCTCGTCCCCTTCCACCGACGACACCTTTGGCTACTGCGACAAAGCCCAATACCCATTCAGTAACACACACTGGCGACTGGACGCCTGCATACAGTGTCTTCACACGGAGGAATCGCAATCCTACCTCGGGAACTTTGTGGCCGCGCTGAACGCTGCTTGTGCGCAAAAGCCCAAGGCAGGCAGCACGGTGGGATTGACAGGCACCGTGTTCCGACACCAGATTGTCAACGGCACCGAGCCAGAGGAGAATATTTTGGAACGTCCTGCCGGTGCGGGATCGTCGACTCTCACCATCGGCGCCATTGTCGGTATCGCCGTCGGCGCAGGCCTTCTGCTCTTTGGCGGCCTCGCCTTGTTCTGCGTGTACTGGCGCAAGCAGAAAAAGTACGAAAAGGGCGAGAAGGAGGGCGGTGATTACTTTCCTGGTGATCATCATGGGACGTATACCCCAGACCCGTTCCTCCCGCCGCAGGCCACCCAGATGACGAGCTCGTTGCGGCACATGAGCGGCGATGCGAGCGGGTACAAAGTTCCCATGGTGCGAGAGGCCGAATACGAGACGAGCAACTACAACTTTGATCCCAGATCGACAAATCGAGCTCCAGGCGCCGCGCTGCCCTCGCATCCGGCGTACATTCCGTCAGCGGTGTCGAGGCAGGTAGAGGCTAGGAACCAACCGACGCCGCCTCCCGCTGTGCACAAGAAGAGCACCAAGTCGCTGGAGGGACAATCGATCCCCATGCACACCTACAACGCGTCGACATCATCGTCGTCCACGCGCGGCTCCTCAGAAGAACGGGCTGGTTCACAGCAGTCGTCACATCTGCCTCCGCCGCCACCACCGCCCCCTCCGGCAGGGAGGCACAAACCCAAAGTCCCGTCCATCTCTCTGCCTACGGGCGAGAAGGTACGGGGACCAAGAAAGTATTCTCCTCCCTTTTTGAGCGGTAGAGGAACGCCTTCGCCAGAACAGAACGGCGGGGGTGGTGCTGCAGCTGTCGCAACCGTCGTGTCGATATCGCAACCTGTGATGGGCCGGGAGGAGCGATTCCAAGACCGACCGTTAGCTGGCGGGCCCGTATATGCGACGGACGCGGTTCCGTTGGCGGACAGGCCGCGAAATGCCCAGTATAATGAAATTCCCATGAAGAGCGGCAAGAGTACGCTTTACGGATACTAGGGATAATCAAGATACCTTTTGTACATAGCACGTGGCAGGCAATCTGCGGGTTCGGCGTTGGGAGGTTCTATGAGCGAATAAAAGAACTTTTTGTACAATGTGCAATGCAGCAAGCCGTGACCCCTGGTACACCAACACTTTCTTGTTCGTCCATTTTCATCCCAGTCTGCGTCCTGGTCCGCGCGTCTTCCATGCATCAGGAAGGACTCCTGACCCATGGGATGCACCAGTCGTCTTCCCAATGGAAGGACCGCCGGGACGGACGGCCGTGCCGAATCCTCTGTCCTCGACACGCGGAGTGTCGACAATTCTTGTCAGGAAAGCGGGAGTCTTGATCAGGTTGGGACCTCCACCAAACTCGGGCCAGAGACGAGACAGGAAATCATACAAGTGAGCAGCGACGAGGCCCGTCAGCTGCAACGGGATGGCAAAGATCCCCCCTGGCATGATGAGATTGATGGCAATCATTGCGTATGGGGTCAGCTGAGCTGGGATGGTGATGAAGTAAAAATGCGCCTTCATGCCTCGCTGATCCTGAGTGACAGTATAGCACATGGCGAGAGTCAAGGCGTGGAGAAAAACAGACGCTTGGGTGCCGATGAGTTCATTGAGTCCCTGAGACCAGCACGTCAGTCTGCGGCTCTCGTTCACGAAAATTGGATGATGGGCATTGGGTGGCAAGTGTGTGAATGCGTATGTTATAAAAGCAAATATGTAAAATGAAGAAATGTAGGGAGCTACAAAACCACTCGAGTGATATAAGGGATCACACGAGCCATCCATATAGACATCCCACCATGCCCACACCGCCGACTAGCCCTTTGATATTTTGCGAATGACGGACTAGCGGAAGTGCAGGGGTGATCTTCCTCCTTTCCAGGAACCGTAACAGCTGTAGAGGCAAAGCACTGTTCGGGCAGATATAAGAGGTTTTGTTTGGTGATTTGTACATGTCACGAAGAATGGGGAGACAGAAAGGCGCGAGACCTACCACAATCGTGCCGCCGACAAAGATCAGGTACCACACCATGTCCGCCTTGCGTGGGAAGCGGGGGTTCCCGACCTCGAGCTGGCTCATGTACATGTACAAAAAGTACGTATCAAACAGCAGACTAAGCTTCGGTCCCGTGATGAGAAAGGCAGTGACGATGCGCCAGATTTGTGGCGGGAACAACCAGAGGTAGCTCGTGTGCCAAAAGAAGTGGTAGCCTGAGATGAAGCCGAGGTGGATGGACACGGAGAGGACAAAGGTCGCGATAGCAGTGTTTCTGATGCCATAGTCAGTTGGATGTCCAGATGATCGAGGATGGGCTTTGATGAAATACCTCGAGAGAGCAGGCAGCTGCCTGAGCACGTCACCAACCTCTTCCATGATGAAAGGTGCTTCACTTGAAGCTGTGATGGAAGAAAAGAGTTGCGATGCAATGCCTAGAGAGCGAAACGCGTTGGCAACGAGGAGAAAACACCAAACAACAATGGAGGCGCAGTCATTGCTGATGCTTCGTGGCCTTTGGGGAGGAAGAGGGGAGATTTCTGCTTCCGGAGCTCCAGCCACCTTTTGTAATTGCCTAGCTGGCGGGGCGTGCTTGGCTTAGTCATTATCCAGATGTAACCCAAACCCTGGCATCAATGACGACAAATGTTGATGGCGTAGAAAGATGGTCAATTCATGAAACGGATGCGTGAGTATGTTTTACAGTCTACTGCCCAATCTTTCAACTTGAACACCAAACCACAGTTACGTGTGTGCTGGTTATCCTTGACTAGCCGTCGTTGGCAGCCATATCGAACGATGTGACCTGGTCCAGCTTTAACCTCACTACACAATCATATTCGACTCTCATTCATCAACACCAGCAAAACATCGAGACAATTCATCAGAGTCGTACACGCTAGCCATGCGCTCTCACGACGCCCTTAAAAATGAGGAGGCCAATCAAGCCGCCTGGGAAGCCTCCAAAGGTGGTCTCTGGGGCGCCGCAAAATGGGGAGTCGTCACAGGCGCCATTGGCGGGTTGGCGTGGTACGCCTCACCCGTGTATCGCGGTCTCACGATCCAATTCAAAGTGTGTGTCATATCTATTCCAGATAGTCCAGTTTCGAGGCACGCGACTGACAGTTGGCAGCTATCTGCAAATGGCTGGTATGGTGTTTGGCGGCATGGTAGAAGCTGAATGGAGGCTGCAGCATTTCGAGGCGCAGATGCGGGTGAGAAGAAAGGTGATGGCTGAGCAGGCGAGGTGGGAAGCGTACGAGCAGGAGCTGGCCGAGAAGGATGCCGTGGTGAAGAAGAGGTAATGGCCTGGAGCTGTTGGCATGTATAATAGATAAGCATGATGATATACTTCCGTGGTGGCATTTAATAACACGCAAAATTTTTGCGGGTGTCTAGCGAACGAAGGGAAGGCGACGTGCAAGATGCTCTGCCATCAACAGGTAGTCGATGCCATTGAAAGACAACAATGTCCAGTGTCTCGAAAGCGTTCAATTCTACAAAAGGCTCACCGGCCGGGCCATAACTCCAACGCCAGATCATGCCACTGCACCTCATGTATTCCTCCATCTGCTACTTTGACGGCAACTTAAACTTTGCAGGATCCATGTTGATCTTGCACAACCTCGCCACACAACCGCTTAATTGCAGCAAGGTCTGTACACCCTCCAAGATCTTCATGTGCGTAAACCCAATCTCCTTGATAAACTCCAACTTGGAATGCTCGCTCAGCGTTGGCATCGTCTTGGTCACTTTGAACATGGTGCTGATGATATCGTTGCTCGAGTAGCCCAAGTTCCACAGCTCCCGCAGCGTGTCCAACGCCGCATCGACCTTGCCTTCGTAGCACGCCTTGAGCATCGCCTGCACCTTGATCGGGTGAGGCGAGTCGACCACCTTGAAGACGTTGTCGCCAGACACAAAGCCGAAACCCGCGGCCGTGGACTGCAGGTTATTGATGGCTTGGCGCATGTCGCCCTCGGCGCTGAACACCAGCGCTGCCAGGCCATCCTCGCTGTATTCCACCTTTTCTGCCTCAATAATCTGCATCAGACGCTTCACCACCTGCGCGTCTGTGAGTTTTGCGTATCGGAGGATCGCGCAACGGGACTGAAGCGGCTCGATGATCTTGTTGGACTGGTTGCAGGCGAATGCGAAGCGAGTGGTGTTGGAGTAGATCTCCATTGTTCTTCGGAGCGCTTGCTGAGCGCCAGAGGTCATGCTGTCGGCTTCGTCGAGGATGACCAGCTTGTGGCGGCCAGCGGGGAGCGTAACTTTCTTCTGGGCAAAGCCCTTGATGCGATTCCGGACGACATCGATACCTGCCGATGTTAGTGTCTGGTCACCGCCACTTTTGAACAGCAGACATACCTCTCTCGTCACTCGCGTTAAGCTCCAGCACGGCTTCTTTGTAAGTCTCTCCCAGCAGCTGCCGTGCCAGGCAGAGCACGCTGGTTGTCTTTCCAATACCTGGCATGCCAGAGATGATCACGTGGGGCATGTTGCCTTCCCTCGCAATGATTTTAAGCCTCTCGATAGTCTCTGTATTCCCAACAACATCGTCCAAAAAGACAGGTCTGTATTTTTCCACCCTGTGACAGTAAGGTCAGCGAGTTGCGTTGGTCAGGACCCTGCTTGTCTTCACGTACCATGGCAGCTCGTAGGTCGTGGCACCGTTGGCCGTGGGAGCCAAGGCAGCCTTTGAGGCTGACGTTGAGGACTCGCCCGTTTCGTTGTTTTTTGCAGCAGGCATTGTGAACGTAGATGGCGATGTACAGCTTGTTGACTGTCCTGGTTGAAACTAGAAGATTGGCGGCAGTACTTTACGCGCCTCGAAGCTTCCGACGCGTTGGGCGGCTTGGACCCACATCTCGCTTCTTGGAGGTGGGATGTCTTGATATGGTCCGTGCGCCCAAGCCGGCGATAATCTGGCTCTCCACCAAAACTTTTTGAGAAGAAGCGCCTCGGATGGCTTTTCATTCACAACATCCTTCACCACAGCATCGACGACATACTCCATCGACAGCCGTCCCAGAGGCTATCTCGCTACATATCCTTCAAATTCTCGTGTGCTCATCAACTACCGCCATCATGGGTGTCGCAAAGAAGACGAGAAAATTCGCAACCGTGAGCAGCTTATCGATAATCTGGCGACTCGGGCATCGCATACTGACACTGAGATGCAGGTCAAGCGGATGATCTCCAAGCACGATTCCCGATTTAAGGAAAACCAAGCCAAGTTTGAGGCCAAGCAGAAAGAAGAGGCGGCCAAGAAGAAGACCGCGTCCGGCGAGGTCGTCCGCCAAGTCGAGCAGATGCCATCCAACATGTTTTTCCAGCACAACACCGCCCTCGTGCCCCCATACAACGTCCTCGTCGATACCAACTTTCTCTCACATACCGTCCAGCGCAAGCTGTCACTGCTCGATTCAATGATGGACTGCCTCTACGCCAAGTGCAACCCGATCATCACATCGTGCGTCATGGCCGAGTTGGAAAAGTTGGGACAAAAGTACAGGCTCGCCCTGCGTGTGGCGAGAGACGAGAGGTGGACGCGGCTCGAGTGCGACCACAAGGGAATCTACGCCGATGACTGCTTGGTCGACAGGGTGACAAAGGACAGGATTTACATTGTGGGAACAAACGATAAGGCTCTGAAGCAGAGGCTGCGAAAGATTCCTGGTGTCCCTTTGATGAGCGTGGCAAGAGGCAAGTACGTGATTGAGAGGCTGCCGAGTGCGCCGGGATCATAAAAACTCTGCTTGCTCGACATTGTCTACATTGGGTTTGGCGTGTATGGCGTACTGCTGCAGGGCTGCTATTTTGATTTGATACCTACACCATGGATATTGGTCAGCACCAAGGTGTCTACATAGATGACCAGAATTGACATGGCCGTCATCTCGGTGTCTTTGGTTTGGGTGTGACCGTGTAGCATGTGATGCGCAAGCTGATATCGGTATAGGTGGTTGTTACGCACACAACTGCGTCCGGTCAGCATATTGCGGTTGCGTCTGTGGTGTATAATGAAAGGCGTCGATATCTGCCGAGTGCCTGAAATCTACCAACATGACAAGGGGCTGTGTCAAAGTGATAACAATGAACTAGCAGTTAGAGAAACTAGTACTATAACTGAGTTCTAGCATAGCAGTAGATGAAGAGTCAGTATGTCATTACAATCATGTGGTTGCGTTACAGGCAGTTGATATATGCAATGTACTACGGTATCTACAGCATCATTATTCCCACCGACTCATCACTGGGCCCAAGTGTTCCCGGACGACCGCCTCCCCTTTTCGTACAACCATTTGCTGTTCAACCCCACCGTTGTCCTCTTGCCTCCGCTCGGACTAGGAGAGCCGGGATCGGAGAATAGACTGGCGCTGCTGCTCAACCCAAAAGAGTTTACAGACCCTCCCAGCGAGGAACGGCGCCCGCTGGTGCTGAACCCCAAGCCGCTGCTTGCCTTGGTGTGCAGTGGGCTGCCGGAGGGCGAGCCGCCGCTCATAGTGCTCTGCATAAGGGGACTGCCCTTGCCGGAGAGAGGGGAACTGGCAAAGCTGCCTCTGCTGCCGATGGAGCCGCCTATTGAAGGTGTACGGGAATAGCGCGGCGGGGTGCTGAACTTGGCGTCGGGCGTGGGTGCAGTGGAGGAGGGAGGGAGACCGAGCAGTTTGCGTTGGGCAGCGGTCAGAGCAATGTCGTTTAGGTTGTCTTCGGCACGGACGAGTGGCAGGCATGCGAGGATGATCTTGACAAAGGGCATGAGCTGGACGACGAACCATGCCCAGCTGGCGTAGAGACGGAAGGTAGGAGAAAATCTGTAACCAGAATTAGCAGGGCATCAAAAAGAAGGCACACAATCAAGACATACGACTGCGGACTGATCTGCATCTTCACAAGCACTCGTAGAGACCAGAGTGCCAGTAGCGTGGCCACGTTGTAGGCAATCACCCTGACATTCTTCTCCGTAAATGTCGTCGCATTGCGTCTCCTGGTGATCTCGTTGAGACGAGGATGCCTCCAAGTGCCCGGGCTGTCGACAGTTGGGGCGTCTTTCAACGGCGTCGACTTGACTGGAGTCGACATTGCGCAGTCTCTTGCGCCTCGGATATGTATGATAGTGTTGTGTAGGTAGTTACCAAAAGAGAATTGGCGGGATTTTTCGCTTTCGTCCCGAGCTGCAGTGCTGTTTGGTTAGTAATCGAGAGCGGCCGAGGCCGTGGGGAAGCGTTGCTACTCGATATAAAGGCTGGGCGTTGTTTGCGTGCAAGTTTGGGAGAAGCTGCCTCGTCACCAAAAACAGAGAATCGCGACCGCGACCCCAAGTGTGGCGCGTTGCTTGATCACCAGCCACAAAGGGTGCAGCTGCGCCACAGGCTTTGCGCCGCGCCGACCGATGATGAGGCTCGCGATGAAGGTGTCCAACAGCAAGGGCGCTTACTGGAGATGGAAATCTTTCCTTACGCCATCAATTGAGGCATCCGCCGGCCTTTGGAATTACCGCGAGCGATCTGAAGATTCGTCACTGTCCTATTACCAGTTTCTGGCTTCATCATTCCTTTGCCAACTTTCCCGTATCGCGATCAACTGGCCCAGCTCGCACAACCTACGATTCGATCGCTAGACCTCTTTTCAACTTACGCCGTGGAGCTCGAGATTCATCAATATCGCTTCGAGAATGGCAGAATCGCCAGGCACGCCGGCTGCCACATCTGACGTCGATGTTGGTAGCTCACCAGCCCCCGAGACCAGGTCCTTCTTTGCTCGCACCCTCGAAGATGACGATATGCGCATAGACGATGCGACACCCCATGATGGAGGCGAAAAGGAAAAGACCCGAAGCGGCCGGAAAGAAGGCCAAACGGTCGGCAAGATCAGACACCTCAAAAAGGACGATGGAGATCCTCTGTGGAGGGTCGACATCCAACACGACTTTTTGAAAGCCGTGTTTGACGATGAGAAAAAGGTGTTTACCAACTCATACGACGAGACATTACCAAAGCAAAACTTTGCAGACCTCTACATTGATACCATGGCACGGAGTTCAAAGACGAGTAGGGTGCTGCGTGACAAGCTGCTCACGGATCGCGAGGCCGCGAAAGGGATGGCAATGGTGTGTTTGCTGGTGAATATGGGTCGCATGAACACTACGCTTAATTGTATGCTCGAACGCTCCTCCGTGGCTGAGTGCAATGCTAATGAACGGCAGTCTTTCCCGAGATGCGAGCACAGCTCCGGACGTACCACGCCATTCCCTCTCTGCAAGCGCACCAAGATCCACACGCGTACAAACAGCTGCAAGATGCACCGCGGCTCAAATCCATACTGAAAGGCGGTGCCGATGACCGTGATGAGCCCAGCTCTCTGGCGCCAATCAAGAATAAGGACCCCCCTCGAACGAACCCGGTGAACCTGGTGTTTCTCATGTGCGCCGAGGCGCAGAAGATTGCAGAGCTACATTTCCCAGACCACCAAGAATTCCACGACTTGATCATGAAGGTCAAGTTCTCCAGCCAGTCTCGCGCCCGCGCGTTTCTGTGGCTCATGTGGCTGTATCTTGAATCCGACTTTACAGAGGAGGGTTGCGAAGAGAACCCCTTTGGTGCTGGTGTTGATTATGGTCTGAATGTCGCCAACCAGGGCATACCTGTCCTCGAAGTTCTCACAGAGGAGGAGCAGGCTTTGGAAAACGTGGACACGCCCGAAGAGCTCGAGTTTGGACGCGCAAAGCAAAAGACCCGGGCAAAGATTCTCGAAGCCGACCAAGCCTACTTGAACGAGAGGGAAAACAAGCGTGGCAAAGCTGCGCGCGTGCCGCTGCCCGACGAAGGACCTGCCATTCTTCCCCGTATCAGGCCATCCAAGAACGAGTCGGACATGGATAGCACCAGGTCGACACCACCACCGCGTGCAAAGGGCAAGGCAGCCGCGCAGATGGGCTCGTTCCGACGGTCCGGGTTCCCCGTCACGCACCACTGGGAGGTGTCCTCGCCGCCTCCTCCCAAGACGAATGAGGGCGCGATGGGAACGCGCAAGCCGCGGCCGCCCACGGCTCACCAGCTCGCCGTGGAGAGGAATAGAAATCAGCGTGTGGAGTACATACTCGACAAAGGCCTGCGCAAGGAGTACCACAAGGCTCGCAAGGCACGGAAGCGGGAGGGTGCTATCTTCCAGGCGTACAAGCGCCTGCAGGCGGCCGATGAACCGTTTGAGGACAGCGACGACGAGACCACGGGGCAGAACCGGGTCAACGACACCGAAAATAATGGACCGTACCGCGACAGAGGGCCTGGCGGTCTTTCGCGCCTGGTCACTGAAAGGGACGACTATGGAGAGCAGTTTGCTGCGTACGCGGCTGCGATTCGACGCACAAACCGCCGGCTTGGGCGCTGGAAAGAATCATCTACGTCGCTTGGAGTCATTGCACCTGTGAAGCAGTCCCGGCCAGAAGAGCAGAACGAGGAGGATGGTCATTTGGGTGATGCCACCATGGGTGACGCGGACGTGGAGGATATGGATGCCACGATTGCTTACGACGACGCAACAATTGCTCTGGATGAAGGTGGCGACGATGGCACCGACGATGGGCTGTTGTGAGTAGACATCAGAGGTGATGGAAGAGGGCGGCTGAGGGCGGGCGTCTAGCGCCGCCACCCTTGGGATCCAGAGCGGAATCAGGAAGGGTATCGTGTACATGTATGTTTGTTATTCACGGTCTCCATTGGAGCCGGGAGAAGATCTCAAAGATCGGGGGGTTTTACGGCGCAGGAAGGATTGTGGACTTGTAGCATAATACGACATTCAAGCCAGGTATTTGCAAACGGCGGCTCAAACGTGTGTGCCGTCAATCCCGCACGGAAATTGAGCTCTCGTACACAATGTGAAGATGCAACGAATCTGAATGCACTCGTTACCCAGGAGATGAGCTGTGGGTTAATAATAGGTGTTGATGTTGGACCCTGGAGAGCGGTCGCTGCTGGCAGAATGCGAAATGGTCCGATCGAGGCGAGCAACTTTTTGATTGCGACTGACGCACTCGCATCTTGTCATAAAGCTCATATTGTACGCTCATTACAGCCTTTGTCCGTCACCATGGCCAAATCGAAAGGCTCAAAGGGCCCTGGGGCCAAGAGCTCCAAGGCGAGGTCGACCTCGGGCTCGGGTGCGCTCTACCAGCTGCTCGCCATCTTTGGTCTCCTAACAGCATTGCTTGCCGGTATGATCAAGATTGTCGACGACAACCTCGAGCGATTCTACATTTTCGATCACAAGGAGCTTCACCAGCTCGCGCAGAGGGCGGTGAAGAAGCACGGGCAGGACACGAAGGCGATGGTCGACTACATTGTCGGCGAGCTCAAGACGACAACCCCCGACAACATCAACACTGATACGGAGGAGTGGATGTTTAACAATGCTGGCGGCGCCATGGGCGGCATGTACATTATTCACGCCAGTATGTTTCTCCCCGCCGCGTGGCAATGTCCCTCTGACTAACGGCCTCTAGGTGTCACCGAGTACCTCATCATTTTTGGCACAGCCGTGGGCACAGAAGGCCACACGGGCCGCCACACGGCCGACGACTACTTCCACATGCTCTCCGGCACGCAGTCTGCCTACAGCCTCGGGGCCTACAAGCCTGAAGTCTACCCGCCGGGCAGCGTGCACCATCTCAAGCGCGGCGAGGTGAAGCAGTACAAGATGACCGAGGGGGCATTTGCGTTGGAGTACGCGCGGGGCTGGATCCCGCCCATGTTGCCTTTTGGTTTCGCCGACGCGCTGTTTAGTACGATGGACCTGCCGACGCTGTGGAGGACAGTGAGGATCACAGGGAGGGAGATGTTGAAGAACCTGGCATTGGGCAAGTTTTAATGGATATTGCGATGGGTTTTCGGGTTTCTTTCGTCTGGGTTTTGGGATTGGCGATGGCCAAGGTGCTCGGCGATGTCGTTGCAAGGACCAAGACGGGTTGTGGCTTGGAACTTGCGTGCCAATACGCCACAGCCGCACGAGACTGGACCGAAGACACGAGACGGTCGGTAGAAGGGGCCTAGAAGGATCTGATCGAAGTGTGAGGACGCTTTGGTCTGGAGGCTCTGCTCTTAGAATGAGAATGGATTCTCGACCAATTCAATTGCTGCCTCAGGCTCGTCATCTTCGTTGAGTCGAGCGAATATTATCCAGGAAGGTGCACCTGTGTCACGTGCGCAAAGCCATCGCGATGATGCCTTTCTTCGACGCTCCAACATCTTTCACCATCAACATTGCCTTCCATCAATGCGGCGCATTCCTCGGTCAAGTTTGCCTACTTCTGACACTAATTTTCGGCACAGACAGCCAAGGCTTGTGGCGTTCTCTGGGCATGAAAAAGCCTTCTCTCTTGGCGGACCTTTTGCACTTGGCATTCACGAGGCGAGCTATCAAACACGTCCCTCACACGACTTTTCACACGACTGAAAGGCTAATTCTACCATGAACGGATGTTGTCACTCGATTTTGTAAGCAAAGCAAAGCTATTGGATTTTGGTCTTGATGAAATTAGACAGTGAACTACGCGCTGATAGCCGCCAAGTCTAGAATCCTTCCGGCAAGAATACTCGGTCTCGAGAGCCCGAGATCCTGGATCATCATCCATCCACCAGGGAACAATCCAGGTCACATCCAAGTCCGAGGCCAGGGCTATTGAATCCAGCCAGTCATCGACTGCGGGGAGATAAGGTTTTGCCGTCTACCATCGGCTCTGCTTGCAGGACTGTCACACCCTTGAACGGCCAATCCAACCTGTGCGGTGCACTAGAATGGTTCTGGAAATTGAATGGTATTGGCCGGTATCGTACGCAAGCCATTCGACCACTGAAGGACATACTGCGCCGTTGGTTCCCTCGCGAAGAGCTCACGAGGAACCCTTACGAGGAAGGCCAAGCAGAAACACAGCAAACAATATTCTAGGGTGACCAGGAGATCCACCTTGGGTGTAACCACATTCTTACACGCGATGCAGTTGCTGTAATCTGCCGTCGGCATGGTCAGCGGATAACGCGCATCTCAAAGATTGAAGATGGTACGCAGAACATTCCTGTCCAAAGCAGCGAAGCGTATACGCGACTCATTCAGTCTCCTCAAAGGTTCAAATTCTTCGCAGTGATCATTCTCTTCGGCTCCATGCCGCATTGATATCGCAAACTGTGGCATCTCGTCGAAAAGATAAGCTTAAACATAGTGGGACCTTTGCTTGGCCTAACGAGGCAAGAGGCAAGTTCCCTGCGCCTCTGCCCCAGCGCCCAACCCAATAGCCTGCAGATATTCTCCCCTTGCACCTCAAGCTAAAGGCTTTTGGGAAGGTGATTTCCGTTGAACGAGGAGATGTGCCGCCGGCTGTGTCCTACGCGCAGGGTATCAACGACATGCTGATTGCAAGCCAACTCTGCAGTCCCTTGGCCTCTGCGACGCGCCTAGCGACCTTCGCTCTATGGGATCTGAATCGCTAACAGAAAAAGTCGTCGCCTTCTCCACTGAGTGGCCTCGCGTTGCGGTCCAGCATCGGCAATTCTCGTGTCTCGACCGAAGAAAGGTCTCGTGTCAAGACAGGATGGACTGTGTGAGGACCAATTGCTTTGGCAACACGGTCCTGAAAACACAGCGAGCGTGCGTCCATAGCTTCATGCAAGGTTCATTTTGTTCCAACCTCAGCGCACCACGATTATGATCCTCCCATCTCCGTTCAGGCGGCATCCTTCGACTGCCAGTCCAGATGCGGCAGCATCCTTGTTGACGAGCGTTGATTCCAGAGGCAACCATTACGCTCGCGAGCCACCATGGACTTGGCAGCGGTGCTATCTTGGCCCTCCTCGTTACCGGTCCTGACACTTGTCCAGTGACCGACGACAGCCAGCCACCGATCGCCCATCTTGGGAACTCCCCTTTTGAGAACCTCTGCCAAGGCTGTGTGCAACAGGCTACCCCGGCCTTGTCACACGAGTGGTTGCATTCTATGGTGGTGCTCTACGAGATATAAATCGCCAGGGTGGTCCGCGAGGCCCTCAATCTGGAATCTGCCCTGCCCTTTTTCCTTTCTCTCCCCGCGCCGCTTCCCTTCAGTCTCAGAGGTCTTGTTTCCAAGATCTGGCCCAGCGCACCGCAATCACATCACTCTTTTGTCCCTTGCTTGGTCAAAATGCCTACCGGTGACCTTCTGGACCAGCCCGTCGGCGGGGCTGAGCTCAAGGCCACGGCTCAAGAGGAGCGCAAGCAGTCTATCGTTGCTGGCCGCGAGTCTATTGCCTCTCGCGGTGCTGCTTCGACTCTCGCGGACGGTGATGCCCCCACGAGCGAGGAGCTCGATACGCTGCGCCGTGTCTCCCACAAGATCCCGCTGTCCATCTTGACCATCGCCTTTATTGAGCTATGCGAGCGTTTCTCCTACTACGGAACGACCGTTGTCTGTAAGTAGAGTCGAAAAATGCACAGATGCAACAGAAATCTGACAATTCACAGTCACCAACTACATTCAGCACCCCCTCCCGGACGAGAATGACTTTACCGGCAAGAGCACCAACCAGCCCGGTTTTCTCGGCATGGAGCAGCGAGCCTCGACTGGTATCACTACCTTTAACCAGTTCTGGCAGTACACCATGCCTCTCTTCGGAGCCTACCTTGCGGACGCGTACTGGGGTCGTTACAGGACGATCAACTACGCTCTGATAGTCGACATCATCGGCCATCTGATCCTCATCATCGGTGCCCTCCCTCCGGTCCGTGAGGCCGGGACCGGTGGCAGTGTTGCCTGTCTGATCCTTGGTATCCTCATCATTGGCTTCGGAACTGGTGGCTTCAAGCCCAACGTCAATCCTCTTATCGTGGAACAGCTTGGTGAGATGACGATTCACACCAAGGTTCTGCCCTCTGGAGAGAAGGTGATCGTGGATCCTGCTGTGACCATCGAGCGTATCTACATGTGGTTCTACTTCTTTATCAACGTGGGTGCGCTCATTGGTCAGGTCACCATGGTCTACGCCGAACAATACGTCGGCTTCTATATGTCGTTTACGCTGCCGACCATCCTCTTGTGTCTCTGCCCGATCGTCATGTTCTGGGGACGTAAACGCTACATTCGCCGCGAGCCCGAGGGCTCCAACCTGGGTCCTGCCCTCAAGCTCTTCTTCCTCGCGCAAAAGGGCCGCTGGCACTTCAACCCCAAGAGGACATGGGATCACCTCCACGACGGGACTATGTGGGACAACGTCAAGCCCTCTCGCATCTCTCCCGAGTCTCGCCCTACCTGGATGACCTTTGACGATGCCTGGGTCGAGGAGGTGCGCCGTGGGTTCAACGCCTGTGTCGTCTTTTGCTGGATTCCCCTGTTCTGGCTCTGCTACAACCAGGTCAACAACAACCTCGTCTCGCAGGCTGCCGTGATGGAGCGCCACGGTGTTCCCAACGATATTCTCTCCAACCTCAACCCCTTTGCGCTGCTCATCTTCATCCCCCTCAACGACCGTCTCATCTACCCCACCCTTCGCAAGATGGGCATCCGCTTCTCTCCCATCAAGAAGATGGCTTCCGGCTTCTTCGTCGGCTGCTCCGCCATGATCTGGGCTGCTGTCGTGCAGCACTACATCTACCAAAAGTCCGAATGTGGCAACTACGCTTCCGGCACCAAGATGCTCAACGGCGAGGAGGTTGCGTGTGACCCCGCCCCCATCAACGTGTGGGCTCAGACCGGCTCTTACGTCCTTGTCGCCCTCTCCGAGGTCTTCACCTCCATCACCTCTCTCGAGTACGCCTTCTCCAAGGCTCCCAAGAGCATGCGCTCCATGGTCCAGGCCGTCGCGCTCTTCATGACGGCCTTCTCCGCCGCCATCGGCCAGGCCTTTACTGGTCTCGCCGGCGACCCTACCCTCGTGTGGAACTACACCGTCGTCGCCTGCCTCGCCTTCTTTGGCGGCTGCATGTTCTGGATCCAGTTCCGTCACCTCGACAAGCTCGAGGATCAGCTGAACGCGTTGCCCGAGGGTCACAGAATCGCGCACAACGACGAGGAGAAGATTGCGAGCCTGGAGCAGGACGAGCCGATGAATGCGGCGCCGACCAAGGCTGGCACGGACGAGAAGATTACCCGTGCCTAGAATTGTCGTGTTGGGATGTGTGAGAATCTGAGACGATTCACTTTGCGCTGAAGGTGTCAAACAGACGGAACCTTGTTTGTTTGGCGAGATCCTCAATTAATTTAGTCCATGACTATTAAAAGATCTGTGCTCTTACATGTCTGTCAAATTTCGCGATGAATATGTCTTCTTTGCGTTCACGACTGCAGGTTCGTCATTGCACGTTGGTCAAGTCACAAATGAACCGAGCTGTTGCCTGGGCAAGACAATCCAATATGCCTATCTCGTATCATTTCCATCATTCCCCAATGTACTAGCTTCCATCTCGGACATGTCATCGTGATATGTAACATGTATTATGCATCCACCGCACAAATAAACTCGCTTCATCAAGAGTGAAGACCAACTTTTTATCGCCTCGGGAAAAAAGCAAATATTCCATGACCCCCCTGAACGCCAAAACGAAACAGAAGAAAAATAAATTTGACAGGCCATCACAAAAGGCCGGTCGAGATTATTAGACCGATGCCACTCCATGGCAGGATGAGGCGAACTTTGATCACGCCAACCACTGCTCTTCGTCTCGTCGTTGGTGAGCGCGCATGACGAGGCCGTCGTCTTCGTCTTCGCTGTCGTCTTCGATATTGAGCTGTTGGACCTGCGTGGTCGTCGCATCGATCTTGTCGTCGGCTGTCTCAGCTTGGCTTTGGGTTTCCTCCTCGTATTCGTCGTCCAGCATCCATGTCAGGCCGTTTGCTTCCTCCTCGACGGGGAACACCTCTCTGGCGTACTCTTCCAGACCGCGAGGGCCTTCCCACAGCTCCAGTGCCTCGGTAGGACAGCTCATCTCCAATTTGAGATCGCCAAAGTAGGGGGCCTGCTTTTTTGCGTCCTTGACGTTGATGTCAAAGAGCTTCTCGATAGCCTCGAGCTGCTGCCTGTACCCTACAGGGATCGGAACCTTGATCTCGATCGGGCCGCGCTTGTATCGGACGGGGCGCTCGAGACCCTTGGAAAACTGCTTGCAAGCCTCCTTTGGCGTGAGGTACTCGTACGCGAGTGCGACTCTCTCGTTTCTCCATTTGGACACGCCATCTTTGAAAATTTGCAGGATCGCAGGGCCGACATCATGCTCTGCGTCAAGCCACGGGAGCTTGGCATCCTCGTGGAAGGGCGCCCTCCACTCAAACGACCCGTCGTCCTGGAGCTCCATGCAGAACAAGGGGTAACAGAGGGACGTAAAGTTGTTGTTGTAAATGCCAGTATAGACAAAGGTGGCGGGCAGCTTGATCTCACGGACGTATTCCTCGACCTTGTGCTTGGCTGCCCAAAGAGGCGCTGATGGCCAGCCCTTCTTGTACGCGGCGTGATCAGGCATGGACGAGTAGACGTAGTGCTGCACGCCAGCTTGCACGGCGGCATCGGCTAGCGCTTTACCGATCGCAATCTCGTCACCGTAGAAGGTGGTGTTGATAAAGGCCAGCTGGGCACCCTGAAACAGATTCCTGATCAGCTCCCTGTTGACGCCAACACCAGGGAGTGGTCCGTCCTGTGTAACATCCTCGTTGTCTTTGGTTGGTGCGTGTCGGAGGTACAGCTCGCCAGTCAGGACGGTGACGTTTGGATTTGACGCCACTTCGGTCGCGATGAGACCGTCGAGATTCCTCAGCTGGGCGCGGACATGGTAGCCGACAGCAGTGGCGACGCGGATAAAGGAGGAGGCCTGGCGACCGCTGGCATTGATGACGGCGATGGTTTTGCCTGAATTTGACATGAATCTTTTGGGCTGACGAAATGTGAGAGAGTTGTTGCGAGAGCTGGCGAGCGGTGAGGATTCGGAGTAGGAGGATCGAGAGTGCTTGTGCTGTCTTCTGTAGTTGTTTGGATCGTCGGCGACGCGAATCGGGATGCCACCCACGGGGTTGGCCACCTGGGTCGGCATGGTCTTTATGTACTTTTCTGCGCTGACACCCCAATCGGACGTGATATAGGGAGACATGTGCGTGCGCGAAGGGAGATTTGCCTGCATAGGAGCCAGACTTTGGAGGGACTGGAAGCGTGTTCCGACAGTCGGATCGGAAAAGAGGGTGGAGGCAAGCGAGCGAGCGTGTTTTGCGCAAGGAAGAGGTTGTGATGTGTATGGTGGGGCAGTCGGGTTCACTCGAGCAAAGGGCTTTTCCAAGGAGATGCGCGGGGCTTTCTGCCCGTGTACAAAAGAATGCGGCCGAGTTTCTTTATTTCAATACCTCAGCGACTGGCGGCAAGGCGAGGCCCCCGTGTGCCAAGTACGTAAAACAAATGTACGGAGGTGGACCGGTGAGGAGGAGGACTTTGGCTGGCGAGGAAGCAGAGAGAACGTGTGTAGCTGTGTAGTGTGGGCGCTGGCTGGTGTGCTGTGAAAAAGACCAGTCCGAGGGCGGGGAGAAGGGGGGGGGGGGGTGCGAGAGCAATGGGATCTCTCGATGGGGTCTGGTTGTTGCAGGGCAAGGTCGATCAGCCGCGGCAGGCGGTTCGTATTGATTTTCTGAGTTGATGAAAGACAATGGAGACAAGAGGATGATGATGAAGAGAGGGAGAGAGAGATGATGAGTAAATTTGCGAGCCTAAGGTGTCGAGGCCACGTTGGAAGACTGATGAGAGCACTGATAGCGATGGAAGGCACGACGTGAACGTTGACGCGCAGAGGAAGGAACCCGGAGGGGTGTGGGGCGAGAGTCCTGTATCGGCGGGGGTGTGAGGGTATCAACCCTTATCGCAGCCTGGGCAGGGCGGCCTAGGCAGGGTAGGCAGGTGCAACCTGGGGTTTGGTTTGGATCTCGGCAAGGAGGAAGCTGCGATACAGCTGATGTGGTCTTTGTTGCAGGTGCAGGAACAGAACCGCCGGATGTTCCGTGATTTTGGTCAGACACCAGAGTCGAGGCAGAGGGGAAAAGAGAGACAGCGACACGAGGACACGGGAAGGGGAATCGAGTTGTATATCGGCAACGATGCAGGACGGTGTATCCGGGCCGTGCTGTTATCAATCGGTCAAATCAGCGTGCTTCGAGATGACTTCTGCCGGGCTTGTCCCATACCGTACAGTATGACGTGCCAGCGAGGCAGTCCCAGTGGTAGGTGACCAACGAGGGACTTTGACAACATGCTGACGCTGTTTCGGGACAGGCGAGGAGATTAAAAGGCGATAACCCAGGAGGTCACGGGAGGCGATGGCACCAACTCTATCGAGGCCAGGGTTTTTTGCGACGCCAGCAAGAGGCCGCGCCAGACCCAACGCCTGCGCGCGATAAGCTGCCCATGCCCGCGGCCGTGACCATGCTCGTGCACTTTGGAGCACGATAGTCCGGGGAAGTAGCAAGACACGAAAGCATGATGCTATCGCGGGGAAAAGGAGCCGCCTGATGAACTTTTGCGGCCATTGTGTCGCAGACATCCTGGGGAAAGGCGCGCGGAGGAGAAGCTAGCGGTCTTGGGAGATGGGGACGGAGGCCGGGGAAGAGGATGACAGAGATAAGGACAAGGACGCACGCGCCGCATCGGTACCCAGCCGCTTCCTGGACCCCGTAGCCATCCTGGCGACAAACTTGACGAGAAATCATGTAGAGGACGTGTATCTGTACGGTCGCACCAGGATAGACCCCAGCCCCAGACCCCGTGATGCATTGCGAGGGCAAGGCTGCAGACGTGGTTGACGGTATGGCCATGGCATTTCGCAATCTGCATCCAGCTGGCTGGGTGATCCCCAAGGCATCCCCTATCGCCTGGAATTCCCTGTTCAACGGGTAAATCATCCAAGTGACGATCCGGACGCCCTCGTCGGGTCATCTCTTGTCTTTATCTCAGGAGCGAATATAATTGGCCAGCGCACTATCATTACGTTGGGACACCGATCTTCTAGGGTTAGGGTTTACTGCTTTTTCCCTGGGCGGTCCAGGGCGAAATCCGGGGGTGGCCAATCGGGGGCTATAGCGGGTACCAGTGTGCGTTGAATTGGCAAGGATCAGTTCTCCGACGACGCCCACGTTCTTTTCTTTGGGGGGGGGGGGAGGCATCGCGAAACTCGATGCAGCCACAGTTGGCGCAGAACATCCAGCCTTCCCTCCCCCAAAGACAGAGTACAAGCCTACCGAGACAATGCGAAAGCCGAACATTCCGAAGGCTGGCGCAAAGATAGACGCACCAAAGTCGACCATACGAAAGACCTTGCCTTTGCTGTGCACGAACCCAGACACCAGGCCGCGACCCTCGACTTGCTCTGCCAGTACCATCAGTTTGGAGCCGCGGCCATCCTTTCTATTCTGCTTTCGGAGGCCACCTGACCCGATTCTGAGCGACAGCACAGACGGGAACAAACGGTAGAGCCACTGAGTGCAGTGCAGTGTGGCATGTTCCCCCCGTTCTCAAGGTTCATTAGGTAACAGCTCCGCCCCTCGCTCCAACCAGAAAATTTTGCCGAAATTTCATTTCTCATCGGTTTACCCTCACGATACTCGCCCACCCTATAATCCTCCACTCGGCTGCTTATCTCTCTTTTTTTTTTCGTCTAGCCCTTTCGCCGTCTTACCATGATGCTAGACGTCTGCGGTTCTCGGTACCTGAGAAAACTAGTCTTTCCTGGGTAATTGCTCTGAGTGTCTCGCGAGACCCCTTGTTTTTTTTGTTGGGTCCCATGGTCTGTCCGTGTGATCACGACCGATCTGGATTTTGACGTTCGAGTCCGATCTGGTGCATTGAGAGCATGTCGACGATCATTCGTCAATGGCATATCGGCGTGTATGTTGTAGCTGATGCCATCGAGTAAGTCTTACATGCGCGAAATGTCACAGCCTCTCGCCTCCCAACGTGCTGTGCACCGACAGGGCGGCACTCCATCCTTGCATTTTGGACGTCCGCAATTGTATTCAGGACATCTGCAAGCAAAGCAACGATGAGTATTCGTGCCCATACTTGTGTAATCGCGGAATAGCACGAAAATCTGACAACGAGAACCATGCGTGTAATAAGCAATAAAGCTGCGCATTTGCAGTGTATCGATTAAAACGCCTCTGTAGCAAAAGAGAGCGTCTCATTCGGATTCTCATCCATCCAATTCCTTACGGTGATAGTCGCGGTGCTCTCAAGAGAGCGCTACCCTGTACCCTTCGTCAGTGCAATTAATGACTCCCTCCATGTCATGATTTATGCAAACGGCCAATTGCATCTCTCAGTAGCATGAGTCAATGCTACTTTACGTTCAGTTTTCTTTCGCAATAGCCGCATCTTCATCAAGCATTCCCTCGTGAACGTCGACATGACGCTGCCGCTGACATAATCCGACTCGTCCAATCAGATCACAAGATTCACACTTTTCCTCTTCACCACCAAGTCCCTCTCCTCACGCATCAACCTTCGTGACCTCCCGGGCTTCTTTCCCGATATAATGAACAGTCAAGACGTTCTCACAGAGTATCTCTCTACGGGTGCCAACCGGCAGACGGCCGTCGCGGACTGGAGTGCGTCAGGTGTGTTGGCATTTGGTGCGGACCGAAATGTGGCGTTGTGGAGGCCCAAGGTCAGTAGATATTGGATGTCAAGAAAGAAATATTCATACTAATGTGCCCTCATTAGGATGAACTGCCCAGGGGAATCATTGGATTGTTGAGCGGTCACACTGAGCTTGTCAAGGCCGTGTCGTTTCTTCCCCTCAACGACCAGGACCAGCACAGCTATCTCGTCACCGGCTCAGATGATAAATCGTTGCGCATATGGAAATCCCACGTAGAGGCCCCGACAGAGGCTCAAACCGTGCAGACGAGCGAGGAGCATGCTGGGGCCGTCAACTGCATCACCTCGGTGCGCGTTCCCGGGCATGAGAGATGGATCATCGCCACGGGAGCGGCTGACGCCGCGATCAGGATATGGAGTTTCGAAAAGGACACGCTTGAGCTGCTACAGACTATCAAGACGGCGCCAAAGCTCTTCCCGCTGAGCTTGTCGATGCAGTACCTGCGTGAGGGGCCGGACGAGGAGATTGTGCTCGCGGTGGCGGGGACGAGGGATACCATCCAGATCTTTACGGCCGGTCACGCTGCTGCTGCTGCATTTGAGCTGCAGGCTACGCTGAGCGGTCACGAGGGCTGGATCCGATCTCTGCACTTTGCAAGGGAGAAGGAGGGGGATCTACTACTTGCGAGCGCCAGTCAAGACAAGTACATTCGCATCTGGCGAGTGCACCAGGGCACCGAGCTGCCGGCTCTCGCGGCGAGCGGCGCAGACCCCCTGAGCGGTGCCTATCTTCCCGGAAAGTCACCGGCGAACAAGGCACATCGGTTCAAGGCGGGGAGCAACGACTACTCCATCACGTTCGAGGCGCTGCTGCTAGGCCACGAGGACTGGATCTACAGCGCAAAGTGGCACGCTCATGAGGACGGCAAGCTGCAGCTGCTGTCCACGTCGGCGGATAACTCGCTGGCCATCTGGGAGAGTGATCCAGGATCGGGCATCTGGGTTAGCATGGTCCGTCTCGGCGAGATCAGCAGAGAAAAGGGCGCCACTACAGCAACAGGCAGCACGGGCGGTTTCTGGACCGGCGTATGGTCCCCGGACGGCATGTCCGTCGCCTGCCTTGGACGAACCGGGTCGTGGCGCTGCTGGGAATATGTTCGTGAAGACGACGCTTGGAAGCCCTGCATCGCCGTCACAGGACACACCAAGCCCGTGACCGGCATCTCCTGGTCCGGCGATGGCAACTACCTGCTGTCCACCAGCGCGGACCAGACCACACGTCTGCACACGAGGTGGACCGCCTCAAAAGCAAACACCTGGCACGAAATGTCGCGGCCGCAGATCCACGGCTACGACCTAAACTGCATTTCCTCCCTCGGCGCCTCGCAGTTTGTCTCGGGCGCAGACGAGAAGCTGATGCGTGTCTTCAGCGAGCCACGTGCCGTCGCGGCAATGCTGAAGCGTTTGGGCGGGTTCGGACCGACCGATAACGAGAGCATGCCTGACGCGGCCAACATGCCCGTCCTCGGCCTCTCCAACAAGGCAGTCGACGCGGTCGATGACGAGCATGAGATCCAGCCTGTCGACGACCGCGATCGCGAAGCCATGGATCCGGCCTCGGTGATGCGCAAGTCCCACCTGGAGATCGACCAGCCGCCCTTTGAGGAGACTCTTTCCCGCCACACTCTCTGGCCCGAGATGGAGAAGCTCTACGGTCACGGCTACGAGATCTCGTGCCTCGCCGCCTCTCACGACGGCAAGCTCATCGCCAGCGCCTGCAAGGCCTCTTCGACCAACCACGCCGTCATCCGCCTCTTTGAGACTGCGCGGTGGACCGAGATCCGCCCACCGTTGACAGCGCACTCTCTCACGGCCACGAGGCTACGGTTCTCCCCCGACGACCGGTACCTGCTGAGCGTGGGCCGCGACCGCCAGTGGGCCGTCTTTACCCGCGACGCCCAAGACGAGACGCTGTTTACGCTGCTTGCTTCCAACCCCAAGGGTCACAGCAGGATGATCCTCGACGCCGCGTGGGCGCCGACGACGACGACGCCCGTATTCGCCACCGCAGGGCGAGACAAGCTCGTGAGGTTGTGGAAGGGGACCGTAGGCGAGGACGGCGCCATGACGTTTACGCAGACGGCCGCCGTGAGCTGCGGTGTTCCCGCCACGGCGATCGACTTTTCCCCGGCGGTGCTCGACGGCAAGATGGTGCTGGCCATCGGAACCGAGGACGGGAGGGTGGAGGTGCACTCTGTATCGGAGGCCTTTGACCAGGCTACCCTTCTTGAGCGGGCGGCAATGTGAGTTTCCAAATCCACAAATTTATGGGCATGCACAGTACTAACGTAGCGATAGGCCGAGACTACCAAAACCCGTATTGCAACTCGCTTGGAAGCCGAGAAGGAACGGACAGAGCCAGGAGCGTCACGAGCTGGCTGTCGCTGGCGATGACAGCAGTTTGCGGTTGTACAGTTTTGCTGAGGAGGCCCTGATGCCTCAGAAGGCTGCGACGGACGCGGCTTAGACAGATACCAAAGAAGCAAAAGTGTGCTTTCCCGCACCATCATCTGCATCCGCCCACCGATTGAATATGTACTATTATCATTATACCGTGTTGATCGGCTGCTCTCCGTCTATCATGTATAAACCCTCAAACAACGCCATCTAACTCCGTCTCTGCACATCACGCGCAACCCACTGTTTACATATCCTGCTATTACAGCTCTTTCACGGCCTCCACCGTCTCCTTTACCACTTGCGTCACTGTGCTACCCGTCTGATCTCCCAGTACACTCGCCGTCATCTCCTTGACCACGTCTCTCGCCGAGGCCGCCACGTCAATCTGCTCTCCGTTGATGTAGTACCACGCGCGGCCGAGCAGGAAGGAGATGTGGTGGGGGAGGTATAGCGCCGCGGCGATGGCACCAAGGCCGCTGAGGAGGAAGACAATCGAGTCTGTTGCAGGACTGATTAGCAATTGACATGACAGAACCGACGACAAAGATCCAAGGTGGCAGCGACGTCACCACGGGAGACCTACAGAATGCAAACTTCTCCCATGGAGTGTACATATACACGCCAAAGGTGAGCTCAAACTGGTAGTGCTTGACGCCCAGCCACCTCTGACAGGCACCCAACGAAGACATGATTGCGTGGTATACCGTTCGGACACCTCGAGGAGGGGTGATGTCGGGTGGTTTGGGAGCGTTCTGGTATGGGGGCTTGAGGTTCTATCTCGCCACAGGATTCGTTTGCTACTGGTTGTAGTAGACGTTGTGGGTAGTCTTGATAGTAATGACGAAGCGAACGATGAAAATGACGCTTTCTTATGAGTAATGACGGTGATGCTTTCGGGATCTGCTCGGGAGGTCGGCAGAATGATGAAGGGGGATGATGCCGGTCGTTCCTGCGGAAATTCAGGGTCGTCAGGGGTGTGGCGGTGCGCCGAGCGTCCCGGAGTGCCTGGAATGCGGAAGCCGGACGGTTTTCGACACGTATATGCCTCAATTACGGCAGAGACTGGCGTCCGCAATTGTAATTTGGGATAAACAAGTCTCAGAAGGCTGCGTCCATCTATTACAACTTTCTTCTTTCCATTCAAACCATCAACTGAGATGTTGCACCGCCACAATCAACTGTGGCTCACCAACTCGAACGTGGTGGGATAGGACAACGGAGATCAAGCAGCTTCTTTAGATTCAGACTGAAAATGTGTCATTCTCTTGACCTCCAGAAAGATGTTTCGATTTCTGATGACATAACTTATCAGCGCAATTGCGGATGTGCAGTAGCCACGTGACATGACGTGTAAGAAGGGTTAGGGTCATCCTCTATCGCGACCGCATCAACATCACCGAGCACTTAACCTGTGCGCCAATCGCCCTCACCAACTCACAATGCCTCCCAGACTGCCCTCATCAATACAGCGCCACTATGCTGCTCTTTGGAACTTGAGGAGCCGCCTCTGCCACCCCGCTTTCTTCACCACAACCCTCCCCTCACCCGCCAAAGCCCTCCCTCCCCGTCCCAAACCACCACCAGACTCGGAAATTGAAGAATCCTACCTCAAGGGCTCCGGTCCTGGAGGTCAGAAGATCGTTTGTCTCCTCCTTCTTCCATCTCCATGGAATTCCTGCTTGCGTCATCTCAGCCAGCTAACATTACAGAACAAAACCAACTCGGCCGTCCAGCTCAAGCACATCCCCACTGGCATCGTCGTCAAGTCCCAGGCCACCCGCTCGCGCGACCAGAACCGCAAGGAAGCCCGCGAGATCCTCGCTCGCCGAATCGACGAGCTGCAGAATGGGGACAAGAGCCGCACGGCGCTCGTGGCGGGCGTGAAGCGCAAGAAGGCTGCGAGTGCGGCCAAGAAGAGCAGGAGGAAATACAAGCGGCTGGAGGAGGAGAAGGCTGCCTTGGCTGGCAAAGGGAGTGAGGAAGTCATGGAGGAGGAAAATGTCTTGGAAAGGGCACTGGAGGAAGATGCAAAGGCCGCTGAGGCTGATGGCGATGAAACGAAACCCCCAGGGTCAAACACATCCCCGAATCTATAGCTATAGTGATACCCTTATCTTTGCAATCACTTCCATGTCTGGTTGTGTAATGTGATCATTTATAAAACCGAAAGCAAAGTAGTTGTATAAGTAATCAACTTCAACATCTACCCCTGGGCTAGTACAAAGCACCCGGCTACAGCACTGCGGCCACCATACACCTAGCGGAAAAGGCAACGCCAACCCTCGCGACCATGTCAAAAACTTTTCGTAGATACGATAATCGACTACTGGTTTTCGTCCGTCTGCGTTCGATCCTCGCTTTATCATTTTCCTTCGTAGTCGTGGCGTACGTCGGTCCTGAGACGGGAATCTCCGACTTGGTATTACGTAGCTGTCAGGATTAGCTTGGCCCTGTGGTTCAACACGGAAGGGGGCAAGTATACCTTAGAAGCACTTGCGGTGAACGATGGAGGGACCGCTCTCGTCGTACTCCTGCTTGGAGATCCACATCTGTTGGAAGGTAGACAGGGAGGCGAGAATGGAACCACCAATCCAGACGGAGTACTTGCGCTCTGGGGGAGCAATGATCTTGACCTTCATGGAAGAGGGAGCAAGAGCAGTAATCTCCTTCTGCATACGGTCGGAGAGACCGGGGTACATAGTGGTACCACCAGACTGTGATTGTTAGTGGGCATGCGAGAAAGATTCGAAAGGAGAGACGTACCATGACAATGTTGCCGTAGAGATCCTTACGGACGTCGACATCGCACTTCATGATGGAGTTGAAAGAAGTGGCGTGGATACCACCGCTCTCAAGACCAAGGACGGAAGGCTGGAAGAGAGCCTCAGGAGCACGGAAACGCTCGTTTCCGATGGTGATGACCTGACCGTCAGGAAGCTCGTAGGACTTCTCGAGGGAAGAGCTCTGGGCGGCGGTCTGGATCTCCTGCTCAAAGTCGAGGGCGACGTAGCAGAGCTTCTCCTTGATGTCACGAACGATTTCACGCTCGGCGGTGGTGGAGAAGGTGTAACCGCGCTCAGCGAGAATCTTCATGAGGTAGTCAGTGAGGTCACGACCAGCCATGTCGACACGGGCAATGGCGTGGGGAAGGGCGAAACCCTCGTAGATGGGGACAACGTGAGTGACACCATCACCAGAGTCCAGAACGATACCGGTGGTACGACCGGAGGCGTAGAGCGAGAGGACGGCCTGGATGGAGACGTAGAAGGCGGGGGCGTTGAAGGTCTCGAAGACAATCTGGGTCATCTTCTCACGGTTGGACTTGGGGTTGATGGGAGCCTCGGTGAGCAGGACGGGGTGCTCCTCGGGGGCGACACGGAGCTCGTTGTAGAAAGTGTGGTGCCAAATCTTCTCCATGTCGTCCCAGTTGGTGACAACACCGTGCTCGATGGGGTAGCGGAGGGTAAGGATACCACGCTTGGACTGAGCCTCATCACCGACGTAGGAGTCTTTTTGACCCATACCAATCATGATACTGCGCTCTGGTTAGATAACCATCCTCGCTTTTTGGGACCGCCCAATTAGCTGGCGGAAAAAAAGAACTTACCCATGGTGACGGGGACGACCGACAATAGAAGCTGGACATTTCCTTCAGTACGATTTTGCGGAATTGACCTCTGTCTTGGACGCTGCACGCGACAACAGCCAGAGACAGCAGAGGACAAAGTGGGGTGGGGGTACTCACGGAAAACAGCTCGGGGCGCATCGTCACCGGCGAAACCGGCCTTGCACATACCCGAACTATCGCAAAGTCAGCATTGCTAAGCTCAAAAGATGTTGCTGTCCTCGTCCTCGTCCCGCCCCGCCTCAGCGTGCCCTCGCGTTGCCCATCTCGTAGAGGTGGCAACCGTCGTGGTACAGAGCCTGGGTCGTTGAGGTCGGTGAGCGAGCGGGGCGGGGGGAAACAAGGAGGTTGAGCCGTTGTTGAAAGCTTACCCATTGTCGATGACGAGGGCAGCGACTTCCTCTGTAGGGACAAGGTTAGCAAAAGTGATTCTCAAAATAACTCATGATATCTGGGACGACACGCATCCAAGAAGATGACGTGTGAGAACCGGGCTGCGAGAATGCGTTGGGTTGCGCAGACAAGGGGAGCAGCAGCAACGTACCCTCCATTGTGAATAGATGTACTGAACGCGAAGACTCAGCTGTGTGAAGAGCAAGAAAATGTACGATCAAGGCTCACGGGATGCTGTGATCTCGAGAGCGGCAGGACAAGAGGCAGAGAAGTGGACGGATGGATGGCCGGTGATGGAGGTTGGGGGAGGGAAAGATGGAGGACGACGTGAGAAGGTGAGGTGAGCAGAAGTTGTGGAGAGGAGGGGGTGGAAAAGGGAGAAGAGGGCCGGGCAGGCGAGCGAGGTGATCCTTGCGTGCTAAAAGCCGCTGTAGAAGCCCATGGTGATGGGGGATGGGGGAGCTCCAGCCACATGCCATGTCCCTGGGGCCCGTGGCGCAGGCATTCGGTTCAGGGGCAGCGCCCATCATAAGCTTTTGCTAGAGGCACAAATCGCAGCGCGTGGGAATCGCGTCCAGCGTGGCCCATCGCCCACCATCGTGGCGTAAGCGTGGCGCGGGCGCTGGCCGCGACCCATCAGCCTGCTCGTGATTGGTGCGTCGTGGTGGCTGGACACCGCCTGCTCACACTGGCCTGCGCGGCTTGTCGTCACCATACAGCAGCAAAGTTAGGCATCTCCCAACGTCTGGAATCAACGAGTTGACCACTCTCTGGAATTCAGTTGCCTGGATACGTAGCTGCTGACGCGCCATTTGTCGTCTATAAACCTTAATTCGGAGACTGGTGCGCGTCCTAGTGTAGAGCCCGCCTCCCCGGGTTGCTGGCTGTACGTTATACACGATACACGATATGGTCCTACAGCAGTCCTGCAGGTCTGCGTATCGGGACGGACAGTTTGCGGGCCCCGGGTGAGAGGCGGGCTTCCGCCAGCCAAAAGTGGTCGACGCCAGTGGTCGACATGGACGCGACCGCGGGCTGGTGTGCCACGTTGCCTCATCGTGCGTAAGCTGGAGCAAGCATACACGTCAGTTTGGCATATGCTTACACGCAATTTGAATCTGGATGCTCTTGCACTGGGGCTATGGTTCAGGCTCAATGAAACATCCTGGCCCTGGTCACGCCAAAACAGCCTCCGAGGTGATCAACTGGCGGGGTCGCCAAGCAATGTTGCGAGAGCCAACAGTGAGACACATGAGGCATAGTATGGTTAGTCGAAGTTTCTTGCAACGCTCCAGGTGGCTTATGTGAACAGTGTTGATTTGGCAGCATTGGCTTCAGCATTTGGGCCAAAGCCATCAAGGCTTCAAGAAAGCTTCCGAAGAATATAATGATTTAGAAATGTTATTTCAAACACCTCGACTCTAGTGAATTCTCGCACAGATCCAACTCCAGAGCGCCGAGTCGTCGGCATCGCCGCGTCGACGACCGATATCGGGTACCGGGTAGGTAATCCTACACGCTAACTCGATCTGGCCTGGTCGGTTCCTGAAGCTTCCAGAACAAGCGAGAAGATCGACGTCAGAAACGCTCAAAAGTCATTTTCGAAGATTTTGATAAACGGTCAAACTCTTTTTCTACGCATCCCACGCTATCACATTCACCGTTTGCTTTGGTCAAACCTTCTACCGCAAATACACAACAACAATCACAATGGGTGACGCAAGACTCAACGAACTCCTCAAATGGAGCATCGAAAACTCCGACACCACCAGAAATGACCCCTCCGCTGCTGCCCCTCAGACCCAGCTCACCCCCGAGATCATGGCCGCCCTCATGGGCGGTCCCTCCGACGCGGATCTGATGAAGGCCTCTATGGACATTATCACGTCCACCGACGATGATGTCTCCCTCGACGACAAGCTTATTGCGTTTGACAATTTCGAGCAGCTCATCGAGGGGCTCGACAACGCCAACAACATTGCCAACCTCAGCCTGTGGACACCACTCCTTGATCAGCTCAAGCACGAGGAGAAGGAGCTGCGCAAGATGGCCGCCTGGTGCGTGGGCACGGCGGTGCAGAACAACGAGAAGACGCAGGAGAGGCTGCTGGCTGTTGGAGGACTGCCGGCCCTCGTAGAGATGGCCGTTAAGGAGGAGGAGCCCGAGGACTGCAGGAGGAAGGCTGTTTACGCGCTCAGCTCGGCGTGCAGGAATTATCAGCCCTCGCTGGATCTGTGCGTCGAGGAGCTGCACAAGTTCGGACACCAGTTTGACAAGGTGGACGCCACGGATATGGAGAGCGTCGACAAGATCATGTCTCACCTGAGAGAACAGGCCAAGGGCGGTCAATAAGCGTGGCCTGACGAGCATGGAATGACTTTTGATTAACGAGGGCGTTAAGGAGTTGGTCCGGGATCAAGATGAAAATATGGGTTATATAGACGCATGCATGACAAACTACAATACCACGATTTACACTGTTATACATGACTCTTTTATGCTACAAAAGTGAAAGAAAATACGCCTCTATGATCCCTTGGGAGGGTCATGGAACGGCATGCCAATGGCTTCCAGCAAAAGTCGTCCCTGCCTGTCGGACGTTGCTGATGTCTTGATGGTGATAAAGCAGCCAGGTACCAATCTCGGGGGGTACATCTTTACGAGTCAGCTCTCTGGTCTCTTTGGGACGGACATAAAAAACACTCACATCGTAGTTGTATTCGAGCTCAGGGAAGAAGGCCATCCACTCGGGCTTGAGACCGAGACCCAAGTTGCCTGCTCCGTCACCGGACGAGGCCCTCATGCCCGGCCAGTCCTTGATCTTGGGAAGCACCAATGTGATGAGCTTGTCGACGAACTCGTACGCCGCGTAGCCCTCCAGGGTGGCCTTGGCACCGGCAAAGTTGCCCTCCCGCACCCGCCACTGGACCACGTTCGTCTTCATCTTGATCGTCTCGGGGAACACGCCCGTAACGGCCTGCACGACCGCACGAGACACTTGGAGATACTCCTTGTTGTCGCCAGACATGGGCGCGAAAGCAGAGATGCTGACGCCCGTGATCTCGGGGATGTTGGTGTGCGTAATGTCTCGCTCAACGAGGCCGAGACGCGAGGAGCCGCCGCCACGGGGACCGCGGCCGGGTCGGTTCTTGTGGTAGGGGGAGGAGCCGTCCCACTGGCGAAGTGTGCCTTTTGCGGATTCGGGGCGCACGGAGCCAGGGGGGTGGTGGGCGTACGTGAGCGTCATGAGATCGGGGGCGATGGTGCTGTCGTAGGTGTGTTTACTGCGAGGGATGTGGAAGGGACCAGGCACAAAGTCGCGAGCGGTGGGATCGGACGAGGGCGGCATCTGCACAGGATGCAGAGGACCGCGGTAGTACTTGGGGGGATGGTACTGGTATCTGGAGGTTTGTTAGATGTATGCTTTGCATTCCTTGGCGAAGAGGCGTCACCTGTTTCCCGGCAGCTGCTGCGTCCGCGCAGCGCGCTTTGCAGCAGGGTCGAAAGACTTTACTTTCTCGGCATCAGGGGCAGGCGTCGAGAAGGACGAGGCCTGGTCGAGCTCGTCGAGGTGGTTCGTCTTGGCCTGTGATGCTGCGGCGTCGGAGGAGGCGAAGCGTCTCGCGCAGGGGGCTGTCGTGCGGCTCGCGGTTCGCAAGACTCTCGCCAGGCGGAGACCTTCTCGTGAGCCAGCCATGATGGGTGATTGGGGGTGAATGGGAGCTGATCAGGTCGAATGGTCGTGGTCGTGGAACGTCGCGTGAAGGGAAATTTCGAAGCTCGGAGGTGTGGCTGAATTCGGGGTGTGGCTAATGTGGCGGTGCGGCCACTACTGGACTGGACTGGGGTGGACGAGCAGAACATACCACATGGTGCAGGTGTATTTCTCCATGCTTGAGATTTTCTAGGTGGTACAGCGTGCATCTAGTATACATTCTCCTCTGAGACTGGAATTAACGACGTCTTATAATTTGTGGAGGTGAATCAATAGCAGCAGCAGCAGCAGCAACATCAGCAGTAATAGCAGCAGTAATAGCAACAGCCGGCGAAAGTGCACATCACATAGAGGGTTAGGGTTAAGGCAAATCACGTGATCGCTCGCCGCACTCGACCAGGAACCCCGGTCCAACAGACTTGATGCATCAAAATGATGACGAAGGCGATGACTGCCGTGTCTTACATAGTACATCAGCATGCATCTTCGGGTCGATACCGGCGGTGACTTGTCAACTCCCACTGTGAAACAGCAGAGTGACACGTTTGTCTCTCCCACTTGCGACGCCCAGCAAGTCGACGGAAGCATTCCATCCCACCCTTTCGGCGAATGACTCAGAGATGCTCATGGTGGCACTGACATCTTAATCGCACCCTGGCAAAAGGCTGTCCAGGAACGCCTTCTTTGGGGTTAGTGGAGGCGAAACTTTGCGATTGACAAGGGCAGCGTTTCCGGTGTGGAGCAACGCTTAATAATGTTCTTTTCGCAGATTCGAAGAGATGTAAATATTATCGAATGGTAATGATGATAGAAATGGCAGACGTATTAACAAAAGGCTCATGATCAATGTCCATACAGACAATATTGGGAGTGAACCGTGGCATATCAGCCGTCCTGGGGACCATCGCGGAATCAGCATCGTGGAGACGTTTATTACCCGCTGCACAAGCTCGGCTTTCGCGCTCAATGTACAGCCTCACTACGTGGGGACTGGAGACGACGGTACTTTTGCCTCGCGGGCTGTCATACTGTATACAGAAGTAGATTGATTAAAAAGCTGTGATAGATGGTGGGGCTGCTCTCACCAGGGTCCTTGGCTTCTTTGAATCTGTTTCTTGAATGCGAGGAAAGAGAAAAGTGCTTTGTCCTCGCCCCATCGAGTAACGTCGTCTTTCGTACTTCTCAGCTCGTCAGCTTGCAGCTTTCTTTGCGTCTCTGTGTGTCCCGAGCGAGTCATCGGATAGACGCCTGCCAGTCCTTTCTCTTTTTCCCTTCCGCTCCCGGAGCCTCGTGCCGATCTCGCACGTTGGGGTTTCTTTTTATTTCTTATTGCAAATCAGAGTGTCGAGTTGTTGAAACCTGAAACGAGTCGCCCACGATACTGTGACCAACATCTTGGAAGACGGCGACACGCCATCATGTCGGACAACGCTTTCGAAAAAGCCGAGGAGCTCACCACCGTGGGCAGACCCGTCGAGCCCGTAGCCGACGAGTACGAGAACGAAAAGCTTGCGCATGAAGAAGGCCATGGAGAAAGCGGCCTCGAACGTACGCAAAGCCTCGCCAACAACGAACAGTACCACGCCCATGACCGTGAACATGACAATGAGCTCACTCGCCTCGGCTCCCGTGTCTCGATCGAGCAGGCCGAGGCTGATTTTCAGGAGATGCAGCGCGTCATGAGTGGCGTCTCCAAGGCGAGCAGGAGAAAGTCTGATGCGCGTGGAGATATCGAAAAGGGCGCGGCCACAGATACCATCTCCTCAGACGAGGACTCGGTCTTTGATCTCGAGACGGCTCTGCGCGGCGACATTGATGCCGGGCAAGAGGTGGGAATCAAGCACAAGCATATCGGCGCCTACTGGGACGGCCTCAACGTCCTGGGCATCGGCGGCATGACCAACTACGTCCAGACCTTCCCCACGGCCTTTGTCAACTTTGTCAACTTTTGGACGCCCATCATGAACCTCCTCAAGATGGGCCCCAAGCCCGAGATTGCCACCCTCCTCAAGGATTTTAAGGGTGTCTGCAAGCCTGGCGAGATGGTCCTCGTCCTCGGAAAGCCGGGCTCGGGATGCACCACCTTTTTGCGCACCATCACCAACCAGAGAGAGGGTTACGTCGGCGTCAGCGGTGAGGTGCTTTACGGCCCTTGGACCGCCGACGAGTTCAAGACGTACCAGGGCGAGGCTGTCTACAACGCCGAGGACGATATTCACCACCCGACCCTCACGGTCGAGCAGACGCTCGGTTTCGCGCTCGACACCAAGATGCCTGCCAAGCGTCCGGGCAACATGTCCAAGAGCAAGTTCAAGGAGCACGTCATTACGCTGCTGCTCAAGATGTTCAACATTGAGCACACGCGCAACACTGTCGTTGGTGACCAGTTTGTCCGAGGTGTCAGTGGTGGCGAGCGCAAGCGTGTGTCCATTGCCGAGATGATGATCACCAACGCTTGCATCTTGTCCTGGGACAACAGCACACGCGGTCTCGACGCCAGTACGGCTCTCGACTTTGCCAAGTCGCTGCGGATCCAGACCAACCTCTACAAGCTGACCACGTTTGTCTCGCTCTACCAAGCGTCCGAGAACATCTACAATCTGTTTGACAAGGTCATGGTCATCGACGAAGGGCGCCAAGTCTACTTTGGCCCAGCCAGCGAAGCCCGCGCCTACTTTGAGGGCCTCGGTTTCGCGCCTCGTCCCCGTCAGACGACCCCCGACTATGTCACCGGCTGCACCGACGAGTTTGAGCGCGAATACGCCCCTGGTCGATCGCCCGCCAACGCTCCCCACGATCCAGAGTCCTTGATGGAGGCCTTCCGCGCTAGCAGCTACCAGAAGCGCCTCGACGCCGAGATGGCCGAGTACAAGGCCGCGCTCGAACACAACAAGGCCACGCACGACGACTTCCAGGTCGCCGTCAAGGAGAGCAAGCGTGCCGCCTCCAAGCACTCCATCTACCAAGTCGGCTTCCATCTCCAGGTCTACGCGCTGATGAAGCGCCAGTTTACCCTCAAGTTCCAGGACAAGTTCAACCTCTCCCTGTCCTGGTTCCGCAGCGTCATCATTGCTATCGTTCTCGGTACTCTCTACCTCGATCTCGGCCAGACCTCAGCCAGCGCGTTCAGCAAGGGCGGTCTGCTATTTGTGGCCCTCCTCTTCAATGCTTTCCAGGCCTTTTCCGAGCTGGCCGGTACTATGCTCGGAAGGGGCATTGTCAACAAGCACAAGGCGTATGCGTTCCATCGACCCTCGGCTCTGTGGATTGCCCAGATTATCGTGGACCAGGCCTTTTCGGCGAGTGAGATTATGGTGTTTTCCGTTATCGTCTACTTTATGACCAACCTCGTCCGCGAAGCTGGCGCCTTCTTCACGTTCTACCTCATGATTCTGTCTGCCAACATTGCCATGACGCTGCTTTTCCGCATTATTGGATGTCTGAGCCCCGATTTCGACTATGCTATCAAGTTTGCCGTCCTCGTCATCACCTTCTTTGTCACCACGTCTGGCTACCTGATCCAGTACGACTCGCAGCAGGTTTGGCTGCGTTGGATCTTTTGGCTCAACCTGCTCGGTCTCTCGTTTAGCTCGCTCATGCAAAACGAGTTTAGCCGCATTGACCTCACATGCACGGCCGAGTCTCTGATCCCGTCCGGACCCGGCTACGACGATATCAAGCACCAAGTCTGCACCCTTCCTGGCTCAACCGAGGGAAGCACCTTTGTCAAGGGATCCGACTACATCTCTGAGGGTTTCTCGTACCACTCTGGTGAGCTGTGGCGCAACTGGGGTATTGTCTTGGCGCTTATCGTTGCTTTTCTCATCATGAACGTCGTCTTTGGCGAGATTGTCAAGTTTGGCGGTGGCGGCATGAGTTTCAAGATTTACTCCAAGCCCAACAAAGAGCGCCAGGCCCTCAACGAGAAGCTGTCAGAGAAACGTCAGGCCCGCCGCGAGGACCCGTCCAACGAGCAGGGTTCTGACCTCACGATTAAGTCGGAGAGCATTCTGACCTGGGAGGCTCTCAACTACGACGTGCCCGTTCCCGGTGGCACGCGCCGCCTCCTCAACAATGTCTACGGTTACGTTCGCCCTGGTCAGCTCACGGCTCTCATGGGTGCTTCTGGTGCCGGCAAGACCACCCTCCTCGATGTGCTAGCCGCGCGCAAGAACATTGGTGTCATTCACGGTGATATCCTCGTCGACGCCGTCAAGCCTGGCAAGCAGTTTCAGCGATCCACCTCCTATGCCGAGCAGCAGGATGTGCACGAGCCCACACAAACGGTCCGTGAAGCCCTGCGGTTCTCGGCTGAGCTTCGTCAGCCGTACGAGACGCCCATCGCCGAACGCCACGCCTACGTTGAGGAGATTATCTCTCTCCTTGAGATGGAGCATATTGCTGACTGCATTATCGGTTTTGGCGACTTTGGTCTCTCGGTTGAGCAGCGCAAGCGCGTCACCATTGGTGTCGAGCTCGCCGCCAAGCCCGAGCTGCTTCTCTTCCTGGACGAACCTACCTCTGGTCTGGATTCCCAGTCTGCGTTCAACATTGTCCGTTTTTTGAAGAAGCTCGCCGCCGCTGGTCAGGCTATTCTCTGCACAATCCACCAGCCCAACGCCGCCCTTTTCGAAAACTTTGACCGCCTTCTCCTCCTCCAGCGTGGCGGACAGACTGTCTACTTTGGTGATATCGGCAAGGACGCTCACGTTCTCCGCGACTACCTCAAGCGCCACGGCGCTGAGGCCGCTCCCACTGACAACGTCGCTGAGTTTATGCTTGAGGCGATAGGTGCCGGTTCCGCTGCTCGTGTCGGTGACCGCGACTGGGGTGAGATCTGGGCCGACTCCCCCGAGCTGCAGCGCACCAAGGAGACTATTGCTGAACTCAAGCGCGAGAGGGCTGCCGCTGGCAAGGACTCCAACCCCGAGCTCGAAAAGGAGTACGCTTCGCCTATGCGCCACCAGCTCAAGGTCGTTGTATCCCGCATGTTCCGCTCTTACTGGCGCTCTCCCAACTACGGCTTCACACGTGTCTTTACCCACTTTGCCGTCGCCTTTATCACCGGTCTAACGTACCTCAACCTCGACAACTCGCGTGTATCCCTCCAGAACAAGGTCTTTATCATGTTCCAGGTCACCGTTCTGCCCGCCCTCATCATCACCCAGGTTGAGGTCATGTACCATATCAAGCGCGCGCTCTACTTCCGCGAGGCCTCCTCCAAGATGTACAACCCCGTCACCTTCGCCACGGCCATCACACTCGCCGAGATGCCCTACTCGATCCTCTGCGCCGTTATCTTCTTCCTGCCGCTCTACTTTATGCCCGGACTTCAGACCGAGCCTGCGCGCGCCGGCTACCAGTTCTTCATCGTCCTCATCACCGAGGTCTTTTCTGTCACGCTCGGCCAGGCCCTCGCGTCGCTCACCCCCTCGCCCCGCATTTCGGCCCAGTTTGACCCCTTTATCATCATCATCTTCGCCCTCTTCTGCGGTGTCACTATCCCTGCGCCCCAGATGCCTGAGGGCTACCGCACCTGGCTCTACCAGCTCGACCCCTTCACGCGCCTCATCTCGGGCATGGTCACCACGGCCCTCCACGGCCTTGAGGTCGTCTGCAAGAACGGCGAGCTGCAGCGCTTCACCTCACCCAAGGGACAAAACTGCGGCGAGTACATGCAGGATTTCTTTGCCAACGGCGGTCCGGGGTACCTCGTCAGCAACTCGACGAGCGACTGCGAATACTGCGCGTACCGTATCGGCGACGAGTTTTACCAGCCGCTCGAGATGAGCTACGACAAGAGGTGGCGCGACCTCGGTATCTTTGCGGCCTTTGTCGGCAGCAACTTGATCATTCTGTTTACTGCTGTAAGTTTTTGTCTCTCGCATTGCAAAGGTGTACTAAGCTAACGATGGCAGACCAAATTTATTAATTACAATCGGCGTTAAATCCGTTTTGGGAGCCATGCACGGCCATTTCCTAAAAGTTGTCGCAGGGTGTTTGATCGACAATCGCGTTTGATTATAGCATTTTCACACTAGCATTCTATAGACCATAGATCAATTAGATATTCTATTCTTAATCTATACTTAATCTATAGACCAATCCTCATTAATCGCACGTAATGAATTTCACGCTGTCTTGCATTCGCATCTCCTTGACTTGATGCATCCACGCAACGCTTCATGTCGGCCAATGTATCGCCAAAATGATCATTGAATTGTATTGGCTTGCATGCTCACGGTCATGCGAGTCGATGGATGCTGTTGAAAGAGCTCGGGGGCGGATGGCGTTCGGGCCACGAGGGACGTTTGAGACGCTTTTAATCGCGTACGACAGCATCGTGTCCTTGGAGGCTATCACAGAGCTCACCGCAAAATGGTAATGCACATATATATCAGATTAGAACACCATTCAAATACATACGACCATACCTAGTAGAAAATACGGGGTCCCGTCCGCTCCCCCATAGTCAAGCTGCTAAGGGGCTGATTA
>JAXOUE010000157.1:0-39725 GCA_036250105.1 Parasarocladium wereldwijsianum | reverse complement strand
AAAGAGAGGAAACGAGGAAGAATGGAGTCGCCGACAGGATACGGCATGTTTCTAGAATCCATCGAGAATATCATCCTTCCAGGCTTCGAACCATCAGGGGGGCAGGGCAGCCCCTTGTCAAGTCGTCCAAATCTACGATCTTGATGGACGCTAGACCTTGCGGGCAGGAATCCTTCGAGATTTCCCGGGAGGGCCGAGAGGGACAGAGGCAGACGGAGCACGCCACTGCTGCCTCTGATGCAGGTTCGGAGCTGGTGATGCAATGCAACATGATTCTCAAGCGTACTTGTTAACGATGTCTCGACAAAAATTGTTGGACACCCAGGTTTGGACCAAAACAGCAACATCAACCTCGTTTCTGTCTTCACGTGTCTGGGGCTTGTCGTAACAAACCCTATACCATAAAGCGCGTACTTGTTTTGACTCTGGTGCCGCAACAGAACAGAAGGGCGTGGGCGTATGCACACCAGCTACTTTTGTGTTATCATGCATGCATGGGTTCAGAGAGACTGAGAGAGCGGGGCCACGGGTGTCATTGCTCGTGGTGGGTGGGTGTGTACCCGATGCTGTCGCAAGGCCCCGGAGATGTGACCCTAGATGGGAATCGATCCGGTAGTTGGGGGTTGTGACCCTTGGGAGCACAGATGAGGGGATAAGATGCAAAAGCGTCACGCCCAACGCCTGGCTGACATCAGATAATTGGCTTGGGGGTTGGTCACTTCACGGGACGCCTCAAGAGGACTTGACTCGACCATTCCCCCCGACAGACGCGCAGACGAGCCAAGGGCGTGACGCTTTGGGCCTGTATAAACGACAAGATGGCGAGGGCGAAGGACATAACCAGTTTTTGGAAGAGCTCAGTCTCACGAGGACGGCCATTTGATGGGAGAACGGTTGAGGGGTCAAGATGCACGAGTCCGTTGGACCAACTTCAGGTCCAGCCTAGACTTTGGACACTGTCATCCTTCCAGGGCTCTGACATTACACGAACAGACAGTCTGATTGCAATCACAACAGGCCCGTGAGTCTCTCTGTCTGACATGGCAAATCCCCGTTCCTGGTGTCACATCCACGGATTCACCTTCTCGCCGAGCGGGCACCGGGGTTTTGTGACTCGAACGCCGTCGGGCATGTCATCTCGCATTCAGTTGCTGCGTCTTGAGCATTGGTTTCCCCCCCCTTTTTCTTGGATCCTTTCGCAGAGGCCAGGGACGATGTGATGTGACGAACCCCCGTTGGCTGTCGCGCTTCCCATGTCAGCGGAGCCAGAATCACAGCTAGAAATCCCCGACGAAGAGAACGAATCAGATCCGCCGCGTTCGGCACTTGTCGGGCTGGCAGAGACATTTGGCATTAATTGCAGACGTCAAGCGCCGGCTGTTTTGTTGGACCTTGAACGGGATATGGAGTCATGTTTCAGCATTGCACCTCGGCTCGCGAATATCTCTTTCCGGGATAATGAAGTCCCCGCGAGTTGGTTGTGATTTGTGGACAGTTTTGGCCGCAAGTCCTCGTCTCTTCTACTCATAGTCTCGACCCCCACTTAAGAAGCAGACGTGAGCATCGACCGAATCGAACGTGCGCACTCAGCATCAGTGCGACTATAGGAACCTCGATCTTAAGAGCAGCCATAACCACGTAGCCAGAGCGGCACGGAAGTAAGAAGAAAGTCTTTGGCTGCGACCTGCGTCCCGCTCCGATGGCCAGCCATACGGAGATGGCTGCCAGAAAGGGATGCTTTGGATAGAACTTGCATCGAGAATCCGCCACCTCAATGCAGGCCTAGCCTGGTTACTTGACTCTTTGCCAGGCATGCTTTCGCTGTGCCTGAGCCCGACTCCTCCCTGTGCTCTGGATACTCATACTGGAGCGTGGTTAACGTGGGTGACCCGAAGTTTGCTGACTGATAACCATTGTCTTGGTCCATGAACAAAGGCATAGCCTAAGCCGCTATGAATTAATAACACGCACATATGCAGTGAAGCAGGCTCAACGCTACCTTCCCTTGTCCCCTGAAGGATGCGATCCTCGGACAGATCAGGGCATTGATTTACATCCGCGCCGCCCGTACCTGTTCCCCGCTTCTGCAATTAGGCCCTTCCTCGTAAGGCTCAGTTCCTGCGACAGTCCGCCGCCCTGCAGCATCAGCCATTAATACCCCTTGACATTGCGATTCTCTGACAGCGTGCCTCTTTCCACCGGAAACGAGGCTCTGCAGTCAGACAGAGCCGAAAATAAACAGGGCGTGGTGGGAATGAAACAAGATGCGGGGCTCGATCGAGTCGTTTGGCCTGCGACAGCGCCGCAATGCATTGCTCGAGAGCTGGATCCTCGTTGCTATGCTCTGCGGCTCTTCCGTCTTTAACTTCATTGAGAACACCAATTAACATTCTGCAGAGGGATCAGGGTCACACCACCCTATTGCGAAGGGTCAGGTCAAAAACCTCCCATGGCATCCACCCCTATTCCCGAAGGTCTTCGGTCGCTTCATCCACTTTGGCCTGTCCTCCCCCTTTTCCCGTATAATCACGAGCCGTCTCCAAAGCAGGGATTCTCGGCCCAAGGAGTCTCTTACCTGATTCGACTTGAGTTTCAATAGATTTACGTCCCGTTGCGAAGCACCGCCGAGCCGGTAAATCCAAGTGCGCACTATCATCTGTCCGCAACAAGGTATGTGTCGTTTTGCTGGGGAACCTCATTTTTTGGCTGCACTGTCTCGCGACCCAATGGCCAATCAACCCCCGTTGACAGGCCGTCGCAACCTCGCCTGCGTTGCCATTCGCCCCTTCCAAGAACAAATCGAGGCACTTTAGGTCATCTGATAGGCTGCCAACAAAGTACCGTCCATGCGAACGAGCAGAACTTGTCTGGTCCCTCAGCTTGGCAAGCATCACAACTTTGAGCGTCCCAATGGCAGTTGCTTAACGCCGACGCGTCCACAAGCTTCACTCACTTGTAATAAGGCACATGACTAGTGATGGAGCCAGCGCCTTTTTAGCCGACCCATCCTAGGGCTGAGTATGGATGTGGTGTCGTAACTTCGTGGCTTGCAAGCTGAAGCACACTGCGGAATTCTCCCGTTTGCTATTGCCAGCCTAGCAAAGCCACCATGACTAGCGTTGCCTTAGATATGGTGCTTTTCATAGGGCCAGAGAGACAGAAGGGTGAGCTCGCTCGACGCGACTGCTGACAGTGTCATTGGAGACGACGTTTGCAGCTGGGTACCCGATACATTGTCGACCAGGGATTATCCGTTTTTGTGTAGCTGTATTTACAACGAGACATCGGTGGGGGTGTCAAAAGAAAGGGAAGCGGAATCTGTAAGTCTGAACCACAAGGCTGATGTGACCGTTTCTTAACATGCGGCGTTGCGGAGACCTGGGTGTGGCCGCGTTGTGTCTCACCAAGGGACAGGTCATCTCCTCTCTAGCGGCATGCTCTTCTGCAGCAAGTTGAGCTGGGCTGCTTGCCGCCGTCTCCGCAAGTTTTTCCTTGTGTGGTCTAATCCCAAGGGTCGACACAAGCATCGTAGCGGTCGTCGAACGCAAACGGGCAACCAAGTGATGGGTGGTTCACGCCTCCTAGGGCTGATACTTGTATACCGACGTCAGCATTGGTCAGCGAAACGAGACAAGAGATTCTGGGACGGGACAGACCACAGCATCATCACCGTCGCTCACTTCGGCGCCCCGCTCGTCAGCGCCCTCCCCACTCCCCCCTTGGTCCCCCAGCAAGCCCCCGAATCCCGATCGGGCGATTCTTCCGTCCACCGCTGTACGGGGGGTTTCAAGCGAGGAAGGGCACGTCAATCCTCTTCGCGGAGGGAGCTTCGAATAGCTACAAAACAGGGGTTGAGCAGGGCTTGTTGCGTGCCTGCCAGAATGCAGGAATGAGGATATCAAAACACCCCCAAATTTGAGAGTCTGTACATATTTCGTACGTTGAGCCGCCTTCAAGCCTTGCCGAGGCCCTGGCTGGTGATGGCCTGTGCATTGCAGACATGAGAAGGGAGATCGGCGAGGCTTGTGCAGCAGGTACGCTCCCAGTGGTTGTAACTGGTCAGTTACTCCTGGCTGGCAGATTTGGAGGCGCTTGACGGATGCTGGATCTCGCCATGCCCGTGTCCGCAAATAGCGCCCAAACATGCAGCGTCTCATGCCTAGCGACATTGTGGGAGATGTGATGCTTTGATCAGGTCTTCTGTGCTCCGACACAGCCTCGGGTCGCTCGAAACGTAGGGTCGCGTGCATGCTCGCGTAGTGGCTTCGATTCGATGAAAGCCATGCTCCGAACGTGGCTACGTCGTATCAGTCCCAACTTTCACTTGGTACGCCTCGCTACCATGGGATCGGCCGTTGGAGAACTTACCACCGCGCCCCAATATTAGACTATGACTAGTTTGCGCCATGCCCGGACTACTCTGTACGCGTGGCTTCATTTGCTCTAGGTCGCCGATGAAGCCGGCAGGCTTCACCACTGCTGTGCGGGTCGCTGCCCGCAAGTCAGTGCTCAGAGTGAGCGCCTTAGCGAATTACTGCTTTGGGCCTTGTAGTCGCATGTAAGGTGTCTCGAGAGAAGAAAGCCAAAGCTCCCAGGCTGGGCGTTCAGCCACTGCTGTGGGGGAGACGCACCGCAACTTGAATACCCGTACCATAGCGAGCACGTTCAGGCTCGAATATCGCGCTGCAAAGCCTAGTGGAGGAAGGCGGCTGCTGTTGAGGGTCAAAATCCTAGTAAAGCGAAAGGCAAGAGGATGAAGCCACGATGTGCCTCAGTCCAGGGTGCACGCGTACGCGCTGTCGGTAGGCCTCCAACACGCCACAGAGGTTCGTGGCGCAGCAACGTCATTCGCCACACGAAGCAGAGGCTTCTAACCACAGTGTATAGAGCGGCTCAGATGAAGGACAGTGATCGGTGTTGGGAGCAATAAAGAAAGTCAAAATTTGCAAAGTACGAACTGACCGAGCCCAGGGTCGTTAAACTTGGTACCGCCGAATGCACGATAGGGCTGCAGGGGATTTGTGCGTGGCAGCCTGGCTCCCTTTGTGGCGACACATCGGATGATGACGGCGGCTCTTGATACCTAATACCTATCTCGCTTCTCAGTCGTATCGCACCAGGGTGCGTGTCTTCCCATAACCGTTCGAGGTAAACAATGCGGCCCCGAGCATGTGTGCTGCGCAAATCTTGCCGCTTGGCATTTGTATTTTCACATGGACATCTCGCAACGTACACTGGCAGCGAAATCTCCAATTCCTTGTAAGAATGAATTTGCATTTTCTCGAACTCTACCGTTATGTTGGAACGGCCAGTCTGATGCGTATTGCGCACAGACAGCCTGGTCCCGGCTGAACTAGTTGAAAAGCCAGGCTCGCGCCCTTTGGTCCGGTATCGAGTCGTATGCCCGATGATGTATGTGGACAAATGCTCAAGAGCAACGAGGTTGATGTGGTCCACAACCTAATTCTGTGGCTGATCATCATTAGCCATAATGGTGTCGAACAGCGTTGTCTGAATGCAGCCGCAGGTCATGACGACTCTGGCGATGATATTAGCCAGAGACTCGGTGATTTCCAGCGATTTGCATGCTCAACTGGGCTTGTGGCTGCCTAGCTGAATCCAAGGTAGAGATCGACGAGGGTCGAAAACGTGGGGTGTTTTGTGGTCTACTTCAGTATCAGACCGGGGAATGGAGGTCGCTGCAGATAGCACTTGCAACTATTATCAAGTGGTTGTATGTAATGCGGGAGACCAGAAGAATTGAGACGAGTAACGAATGACACTGTCAACTGACAGGATACGCATGGTATGATGAACAAAGACCCGGTAAAATGCTGAAGCGAAGAGTCACGGAACTGTAGTGCACGTCGACGACTGGCTGCTCTTGACCACAATGTGCCCCCTTCCTTCCTTCCTTCCTTCCTTGCTTGCTTGCCGCTCGCTCTCTCCATTATGCGTACATGCTTCCTTCCCTCGCTGCTACAACGTGTCGTGAATCAGAATTCTTGTGGAGTATATTGGCAGGCAGGCAGGCAGGCAGCATTGACTCCCGATATTGATCGTGGGCATGACAATGTCCTACTTTATTATCCCCAGTACATTTCTGGCTGCAGTGTATGCCCCCTGGTCCAGCTGGTTTGCGCAGTGGAGTGGGAGCCCTACGGACAGTGTCGTTTCTGCCAGACCCACATGCGGAATTTGAGCGCAGTGCACCACCAGGCATCGTCTTGGCCGCACACCCATAAGTCCTGCCCTGTGAGCAAAGACCAGAGGTGTGTAGGAGACACCCCTGGGGGTTCTTTCCCAGGGTCTGTCCGTCGTTCTGGTGCTGATGCGACCGCTCCCAGCTGGGCTGGAGTGGTGGTTCCCGTGGTGTGTCGCCTCGAGTGTCATGGCAGAACAGCAAGAGGGATGGACCGGTTGTGGTGCTTGGTGTACCTTGTGTTGCGCAGCGAAACGCTCGGTACCTTTCGCTTCAGTCGGTCCCCTCCCTCTCCCTCCTTCTACTCTCGCCTGCCCTACCCTGCCCAGCCGGTGCAAATAAGACTCGACTACACCCATTTCCCTCTTCCAGCTTCCTCTTACATTTCTCCTCGCCATATCGAATCCCCGCCGTTGCCCTCGAGATTCGCACCTATTGCTGTCGCACGCGTTCATCACCTCACTTCACCTCACCTCTCCAGCAACCACTCGCCGCATCAAGTTTGCTCACATCCAATTGCTATTCCCTCGACATTTCGCCTACTCTTCTGTACGAACATTGAGCAACTGTACGAATACCGAATACGAGGTTCGATAGTTGGTCACGAGGGACATCGAGACCAACGGTCCTGACAAACGGACTTTAGACCTGTGGAATTTCGTGGACGTCAGACCTCATTCGACGATTCGCAAGCCCTCAGGATCACCACTCGTTGGTAGCTTCGCAACGGTATCAAAATTTGCCTTGAAATCAGCAGCAGTCACCGAGTCGCACAGCCTGAAGGCTGACCATCGACCAATTCTATCTCGACATCCATGCCGGACTGCACATAGATCCGACCATTCAAATCGGTGTCGCGAACCTGTTGCAACCGCCCTTGACCTACGCTCTGAGCCTCTACCCTAGCTCGACCGTTCTACAACAGAGCAAATACTCGAAATGGCTCTGCCAACCTACAGGGAGCAGCCGGTGCTCCCCAGCATCAGGAGTGCCGCTACAGATCGCTTCAGAAACTACAGCGATGCTCCCTTCGGTACCAGTCCTGCGCAGGCTATCCCTGGCATACGATCATCACATACTGATGCCCCTCCACCACTACCACCACCGAGATTTCCGCTCAGCCACGAGCCTCACCAGTACGATGACAGAAGGAGATTCGAGAAAGACTTGTCCAAGAACGGATTCAACTCGTTCTCTTCAAATAGTGCTTATGGCAGCGCCAGCTCATCTCTGTTTGAGGACCGCCTTAGATATAAACTTCACGAAACCTCCAGCACAACAGGGGCTGATGAGGGCTACGCGAGTTACCCATCATCCGAGAGGTACGCATATCCAGAGGAGGCTTCACTTTCTCGCACGACTGACAACATTAGCAGGTTGAAAAAACCGATGCCCGCTTCATTTGGCTTTTCGCATAGTAACTTTCAGTTTCAATCCGCCGCCGATCAGGAGATGGAATTCATGCGGAAGAAACTCGACACCTCGAGGCGGAGTGACAGCGGCTTGTCTAGACCCACCGGTCTCAGCCTGTCCATCAGTGAGCTCGGCCAAAGGCCGTCGCCAATCGACACCCATTACCAGCCTCATCTGAGCTTGCCGTCTGGACGATCTTTGCTGGAGTCCCCCCGATGGTCCGACACACCGCATTACTCTGCTGTCTCTGCCAGATCGTATCAGTTCCCGCGCAGCCCTCAAGAGCAACGGTCACCGAGAGATGAGTCGGACTTGGATCGCTCCCCGCACTTTCGGACAACCAGAAACAACAGCGATGATGTTGCTTCTACTCAAGGAAGCTATTGCAGTTATCAGGCCGATGAGATGGAGATTGATGGCAGCTCATCACTGAAGAGACTTCACATTGATGATTCACAGGGCAGTCAAAAGAGGCGGGCCCCCAGCCCACGTAGCAACGATCCTGCAATGCAAGCTTCATCGACCAGCATTGAGGCCGTCAAGCGACGCAGTGGCGGGCCCAGGGTCTCACCGACTCCCAGACTCGTGACCGGCTCATATGTGCTGCCGAGCGCCATCCCGACAAGTGCCCCTGGCTCGGCTTCTATCGGGCGACGGTCGCCGGACGGTTCTTCCCGCCGGACTGTTTCACCCACTTCTTTCACTCCGGCAGCTTCAGCTGTATCTAGCCCTCAAGCCACCATGATGACTCGAGTCCCTGTGCACAGTCGCAACGTGTCGAACACGAGCCCACGGAAGCTGACGGATGCACACCTATCGGAGGGATCAAAACTGGCTGGCTTTTTCATGTGCGAGTGCTGTCCCAAGAAGCCCAAGAAGTTTGCCACTCAAGAAGCATTGAGGTATGCATAAATCCCATATCGAAAACTGGTAGAATCACGCTAATGACATTTTAGCCAACACGCTGCCGAGAAACAATATGGATGTCAATACTGTGGCAATCGCTTCAAGAACAAGAACGAAGCAGAACGCCACCAGAATTCTCTACACGTACGTCGCCACGCCTGGTCGTGTGCAACACTTTCTAGCTACGACAAGGCGTTTCACGAGTCTACCACCCGACCAGGTGAAGCCGACGTTTGCGGATACTGCGGCGAGGATTTTGAGCGGTCGGGGCACGGACCTAGCGGCAGGTATGCGACGGAGCAGGATCTGGAGCTTCGCAATCGCCATCTCCAGGATACCCACAAGTTCCGCGAGTGCAACTCGTCGAAGCAATTTTTCCGTGCGGATCACTTCCGTCAGCATTTGAAGCACAGCCACGCTGGTACGAGCGGGAAATGGACCAACATGCTCGAGAACGCATGCATGGAAGAGCTAGCATCACCACAGGTGGTATAGCCCGGGAACGATGATAAAGGATCAAACGAGCGATTTGCATTCATGTCTTGCGGGCATTATTATCACGACATGACGACATTGGATCAGGAGTTGAGGAACATTTTGCTTTAAAGGGTTTTGGTTCACATGGATACGGATACGAAGGAGCATGGTGTTCGAAAAGAAGATCTGGGGGTGACTTGTTGAAGAATGTATGCTTTGATCTGAGTGTGTATTGTGACAGGGGCTGTCAAGCGTGAGGGCGCGACGCTATGACATGAACACGACAAAAGGGAAAAAGGAAAATAAAACCTTGCTCACTTCCGTCATGGAAGCAGCACACAACTATCCTCGATGAATGAAGCAGTCTTCAAGCTTTCGGTCTTAACCTGTCGTTTTGCATAAGCCCAATGTAAACCCTCCAAGGTTGCCGGGTTTGCTTCTGTGCTTATCACGCATTGCTGTGTCCGCAGCAAATAATCTGCATGGTTAGCTTGGAGCTTACATGTGGGAGTTCCGTGGGCGGCACTCTCGGACGATGATGTCTAGTAGGAAGGTCGGGCTTGCGGGATGCCACCATGCAGCGCATCCATACACACAAAGAAAGTCCCTTGTCTGTCCTATCATATGGTGAGTTACTAGCCTTCTCTTGGCGTGCAGCCTGTACATGGACGGAATGGCGAATCGCCTTCCCCTCTCTCGCTCTCTCTTCGCTTGCGTTTTCGAATTTTTGTTTGACGACGTGGCTTGGCCGAGCTGAGACAATGGGGAAAGAAAGCGACGTCGACGATGATGAGAAAAGAGGAAGAGAAGAAATGTGAGCATTGCGGCGAGTGGTGATATTGCCGCGCCGCATCCAATACGGGGATGACTGGTTCAAATGGATTCGAAACCGTCCTGACCTCCGCCATTCTGACTTCCCTTGGCTTTCTCGTTTCCTGCTTATCCTTAGGACGGTTTCCAAGCGCCCCGTGAAGCCCCATAGCTACCTCATCCCAGTCTCTCAACCGGCTCAAGCTGACAATGACAGGTCGCGGCGCTTCGGGAGGGGGCTGGGTCAGAAAAGCTGGGCACGAAGAGACTGAGAGAGACAGCGAGAGACAGCGAGAGAGGCGGATGAGGAACCCTGCTTCTGACCCATTCTCTTTCCGGGAAAGTCTACAGGACGGACGGGGGGTTCGGGGGAGGATGAGAGGGGAGGGCGCGCGATAGGGGGCGGAGAAGCAAACGTCCTTCTAGGGCTGACGGGAAGGGACGTGGGTTTCGGACACGATGCAGGTCTTTTTGTTTTCTGATCCCACTAGTTTTTTTTTTCATTTTTTTTTCACTATTTTCTTGAAGCTATTCATACTTTTATTTCTACGCTCAGAGATGACGTATGAAAACTAATTTGACTTTTCCTTTTGTCATCGAGATTCTCAAAGAAAGTAGGAAAAGACTACGGGATAGGCTGTCCGCGGGTCGACAGCTACACGAACAAGTAGTGGGGTGAGCGTAGTACACAGCCAGGCTCGTCGTTCAGTGATTGGTTCCTTTGACTAGCGTCGCGTGGGGATGCGATGAAGGATTGTCAGCCCCGAGTCATGTACAAGCAGGCGGGAAAGGCGCGAGCCCCGTAAGGCGCTGTAGGGCTGCTGGGCAAAAAATTGTCGGGGTGCTGTGGCTGGTAAGGTGATGAGCGTGGCTGGCTGCGTGGCTGCGTGGCTGCGTGTGGCTTATGCACGTGAGTTTTTCGGGCTTGGAGTCTGGAAGCGCGCCGAGGTTGGTCAGGGTTATGCAACCCGGAAAAGTGTGATAGTGGGGCTTCGCGGGGGATGGTGATGGCAACGACGAGTGAGGTTGAGTTGGGATGAGCAGAGCATTGCGTGGAAGAACAAACACCGAATTCTACATTTCATTAACTGTGAGAAGTGCATCTTGTACGAGGTATAATCTCATTGCATTGGCCGTCAAGACTAGATCATCCACGGATCCAATCAACCAAGCTGTTCACGTCGCTGTGCTTGCTCAACGTACGGTTTCACCACACTTGAGATCTCAAAACGCCAGCGTCTGAACGCTTCAAAATACTCACCTGAGCCATGGCCCTCAGCAGGGTTGAAGGCGTGGACAGGCTGTTTGTTGGCGGGTAAGTTTCCCTTTATCATCCTTGTTATAACCGCCCCCCATCTCCCGCGGTGCGAAGCACGAAATAAAAGGACAAATACGGCGATAAGAATTTCACAGCTAACATCTCATATCACAGCCTCTGGTCCCTCCGCCGCTCAGACGCCCTGGAGGAACGCGAGATCACTCACGTCCTCTCCCTTGTTCCCTTTCAGATCTCGCAGCTCAAAAACTTCAAGGATGAGCCTTTCAGCCAGTACGGCAGACACATTTCCCAGCGCACCATCGACATTGACGATGTCGACGAGTCCGATCTGCTCGTCGAGCTGCCCGCCGCCGTCACGTTCATCCACGAGGGCCTGACGGGCGGCGCGGGGCGGAGCGACGGCAGTGACCGGACACAGCAGCAGCAGCAGCAGCAGGGCGCTGATGAGACGGATGCGTTGGAGGACGGGATGGATAAGATGAGTCTGAGGAGACGGCCGGCGCGAGGCGCAGTGCTCGTTCACTGCGCGGCCGGCAAATCCCGATCTATTGCCGTCATCGTCGCGTACCTCCTCTGGCGGCACCCAGAGAGGTTTCAGTCCCCCGAATCGCGGGGTCAGCCGAGGAAGGAGACGGCCCGGGCGGCGGTACAAGCGGCGCTGGACGCCGTGAGGGTGACCAGGCCGATGGCGGAGCCAAACGATGGATTCATGGAGCAGCTGCGGATGTGGTGGGAGATGGGATGCCCAGACAATGTGGAGGAGCACCCCATCTACCAGAGGTGGTGCTACAAGAGGGAAGTGGAAGAGAACACCGCCATCGGACTGGCACCTACGAGGCTACGGTTCGAGGACGAGGAGGGTGGTGTCGGTGGAGGGAGAGCCACACCGCAGGGACAGCAGATCGAGGCGCGCTGCAAACGCTGCCGCAAGACGCTCGCCACCTCGGGCTTTATCCTGCCTCACAACAACACAGAGTCTTCCGCGGGAGCCGCGCCAGAGGCGTGTCCTCACCTGTTTATCGAGCCGCTGAGCTGGATGCGCTCCGAGCTGGAAAAGGGGGAGCTGAACGGGCGCCTGCTGTGCCCGAACGCAAAGTGCGGAGCCGGCGTGGGGAGATACGACTGGAAAGGATTCAAGTGCGGGTGCGGCGAGTGGGTGACCCCGGCGTTCTCGCTGCAAAAGGGCAGGGTGGACGAGGTTGTCGTGAGAAGGGAAGTGAGAGGGGGGCCGGGACAGGGGATGGGCATTAGGATGCCGCCTGGGATGAGGGGACAGGGAAATCTGTAATCTTATGTGCGAAATAGAGAAGAATTCAATTGCAGCGATCTGTGAAACCCTTCATCTGGCGCTATTCGTTTGAGCGGGTGCGAAGTATTCAAGGTATTGGCGCGTGTTTGTCCTGCTTGATGGTAGCGGCCCTCTCTAGTATGAAATGATGTATCCTCAGAAGTCACTGTCCCCAGGAACAGTAGAGATCTCACTCTTCTCCCCCGTATATCCGACTGCCACTCATTTCTCTTCGCATCCCACCTGTTGACCGAGGGGTTCACTAACCCTAACAGGACCCCCTTGGTGCTCCCCGGAGCAGTCCGTACTCTTTTTCACGGTATACCAAGATTGGCAAATACAGCACATCTGAGCCAAATTTCCCCTTTACCATAGTAGAAGCAGGATTTGATGCGTCAATCAAGTTTGCTCATCCGCTCGGCATACCTACATCCCGAACAGCCGAGAGTCCTACTTATGAAAGCTTTCAGCCCGTAAAGTACACGGAAACCCCTGCCCTCACGGAATGGAAGCAGTCGAATCGGCAGAGAGCCAGAGCATGGGGAAAGCAGAGGGCAGTATCCTCTTTCCGCACTCTCCTCGAGGTACTCCATGGGGACCCTTTACTGTCAACTTCATAAAGGTAACAGGGGCAAGCAACACAATCGTGTAGGGCTCTGGTAGTCCAACGTCATGTGGTGTAAGCCGTGATTACACATCGGGAGGATGATGATGTGCGGTTCCATCGGTGATCTCAAATATTTTCTTACCATGAAGTGCTTTGTGACATATCATAAATGTCCTAATCAGGATGATGCCTAACGGTTGTCCTATTGAGCTCATTGTCAGCATCAACCCCTCACTTGTCCAGTTGAGAGACCTCGTGACTGGCCTTTTGATCAGCACCCTTTTGCGTCACCTCGACCAGAGAACGAAGAGCCCCTCTGCCTCACTTCAGCTACGCTCGACCCTCGTTGACAATCCAACAAGCTTCCCCGCAAGATAATCTGCCCAAGCATGCTCTCCCGCACGGGTGGCTTATACCCCGATGAAGCACAAAGGGGTGGTGGCGTGTGCATATGCATGTGCCTCCCTCAAGCAGCTCACTTACCTCCTTGCCAAAGCCACTTTGCTGTTTATTGACTTCTGACCTGCAGTCTTATGACACACGATGCTACGCTTCCATGAAGTACTGTATGTGCCTAACATCTTCCCTGATGATCGGCGATCAAAATAGATCCATCGCTCCGAACTGCGGATCCTAGCGTCCAAGCGAAGGGAAAAAGCCAGGGTGGGATCCCATGCACGGAGTCCCTTTCGCTTTGGGGCCCACGCAGGTTAAGAAAGAGGCTGGCTGACCCAGCAGCCCATTGATCAAGCCCCACGAAAGAGTTACCGTTTCCAGAAATTGACGAGGAGGAAGGGCAAATGTGTCAGGATTTGCGAGGCGTACAGGGTTTACAAGTATCTGATGCTCTCTGGAACAGTCAGATGGACAAGGAACACGATAGCCGCTGCAGCTTCTCAGCTGACGAGATGGTCATCTAGAGAGCATGACGCTGTTTCCAAATCACCGCATCCCTTTTGCAGACTTTCACTCCCCGTCGCACTCGGAAAATATACCAGACGCAGCGCACCTGCGTCAAGCAGACCTCTCTTACTATCGTCAGTCCCGCCTTTTTTCCCTCCTCGCTTTTGACCCTCTTTGCCCGTCTTACTATTCCCGCACGTCACGCATGGTCAGAGACCGAAAGAGGGGGAAAGGGAGTGGGAGGTTGTCAGCCACGAACCCAGCAAACGGCGAGATCGGTAGACCACAAGATTCTGCTTACACCATTGCCGTTTTTGGACGTGAACTCCGATCCAACCGAACATGCCGTCGGAGCGTTCACGTTTTTGCTCCTCTTTGCATTGCAAAAAAAGAAAGATCCCTTCGCAAACTGTCCAATCTCCACTGTTGCTTTTCTCCTGCTAGGACCTACATTGTAGTGTGGACGCCCTGACGTAAGAGAACAGGGTTGTCCATATCGTGATACCTACCAGTACTTGGATGCTGTGATGTGGTGAAAGCTCCAAAAGTCGTCATTGGCCGATGATCAAAAACAGCAAGGAGCAATCAACAAGGGCGGAATTTCGGGTGGAAAGGGAATCACTGCGTAGAAAGTCATCAGTGTGTTTGACGGCTCAGGCACGTCAAATGCCCCATCTGGTAATTTTCATTCAAGACAGATGGGAACCCTTCATGTTGAGTGACTGAGGGAGACTCATCTGAGCTCTGGATCAAAGCTCTGGACCAGGCAACAATGGTGAAAGTGACCACATTCCGAATTGGTGATTCGACACACTCTACTCCCGTATCCGTTGGATAGCGAGTGAATCAACATGTGTGCTGAGGAAAGCGTTTCCAAAGAGCGTAGGGACTGAGAAGAGCGTAGGGACTGAGAAGAGCGTAGGGACTGAGAAGAGCGTAGGGACTGAGAAGAGCAACTACGTGACAACCGAACGAAGCAGCTCACCGGCATGTTCATTTACAAGATACTGATACAAAGACCCCAATGCACTCATCATCCTCATTTGAACCATACTACAGCAGCCTCCTCTCCTCCGGTCGTACCAAATCATACCCTCGTCAGAATCATGCGCGCATCCACCCGTAACACATCGTCTGAACACCCCCCTTGCTGCCTATATATGGATATATCTCTTCCTCCGCAAACCCCCTTAAAGCACCACGGATTCTCGCAATTAGTCACTCCGTCCCCGTCTCGTGTCGACATAGGACCCAGCCCTGCTAGACCTTCACCGCGCCCTCCTCGTCGTCTTCCGGATCTTCGATGCTCGTCCTCCTCTTCGCTTCCTTTGCTTGCGCCACCTGCAAGTGTTGGCCGTCGCCTTCGTCGTCATTCTCCCCGCTCTCCTTATCCTCATCAGCTACCTGCTGTGCCTGACTACGCTGACTTTGACGCCCACTCGTCTCGCCTCCGCTGAAAGGCCACAGGCCTCCCAGCCCGCTGGCGTTCCCTCCCACGCGGATAGCAAGTGGTTTCAACAGCACGTTGCCGCTTTCACGGTCGGTTTGGTTGTGGTAGCTCCCCTCAGCCTCCGCAAAGTCGCCAAACTCCTCGTCGTCGTCATCGCTATCCTGGTATCGAGCGTCTTTACTAACCACGTCTCTCCACCATGCACCACGATCGTCGCCAGTGTCGGCGGCGAGTGTGTCATCGTACGCCCCGTCATCACCAAAGGGGTCCCTACTATCGTCATCTTCATCGGAAGAGTTCTCGGGCCCTCCGTCACCACTAACTTGCGCCGCGGCTTTTTGGTGCATCGCCAGTCTGGCGGCGAGTTGGAGCCTCGCACGCGAGGGAGGAACATTGAGTGGCGGTGGCGGCGGTGGGGGAGGGGGAATCGAAGGAGGCGTTGCAGACGCCGGGTTTGAGGAATCTGTGTTTGCGCGCAGCTGTTATATTGATGTTAGTCTGGCTGTTCGTCTGACAACTTTCAAACACGTGGCCAAAGAGAAAGATCATGCCGTCTCTCACTGAAAACATAAGGGAAAGATGATGCTCGAGCACACAGTATATCGAGATGCGCAAACAGAAAGGGAGCACGCGGGAGACTTGCGGCTTCAGACTGCGTCGTTACCGGAGCATTGGCACCTGCCCGGCGCGATGGAGAGCTCATGGATCGACATGTAGTAACATGTAGGATAGGACGGAGGAAAAGCTTGCTCGTATCGACGTCGTGTTTATCTGGGTCCGTAGGGAGTTTGACGAGGAATACATCTGGTTCTTGGATGCGCCGATTGTCTTGGGGCATGTGCCTGTATAAAGGATGCGTCGGCCAGTCGTCAACCTCGCCACTAGCGAAGGCCAGCCTTGTTTTAAAGGGCAGGGGGGCCGAAGGAATGGGCGTAATCCTCTTTCTAGTAGAAAGAAACACCACTCTCCCCTTCCTCATCCAAATCGAGATCCCGGACAAATACCTTTACTCCACCGCCGGCGCCATCATCGGCAAGACCAGGAGGGGCAAAAGACGCGTGGGCGTCCGCGACCGTTGGCAATTGGAAATCCGAGGATGAGTTCTCGGCTGCCTCAGATCGCATCGATGTCTCCCGTGGGGAGAAAACGGCGCTTTCGTCTTCGTCTTCATCTCTTTGATGTTGTCCGCTTCCCTGCCACCAATCCAAGGAAACACGCTGTCGACTTACATCTTTGTTCACGTCCTCTCCCTCACGCTCGCCTTCACCGTCGTCCTCCTCTTCGTCACTGCTGTCGCCGAATCCGCTCATCAGGCTTGTCCCAGCACTGATAGCGAATGGACCGATGCCTGAACTCGTTTGTGCCTGGTCATTATTCATCTCGATACCTCCATTCAGTCCTGCCTCGGCGAGAGCCGTGGAAGGCTGCTGTTGTCCGCCGTTATCACTACACCCAAAGCCTACACCGCCACCGATGGAGCCTCTGTGGCCCATGGCATGCTCAGGCCGAACACCCCCGAGAATCGCGTTGTCTCGTTCTCTCGTTTCTGCCAGTGCGCCCTCGACGTAGTTGATCCAGGGTTGGCTCATGACCTTGTCAAGAACACTTTCGGACAACAGCTCTGGAGGATGACGTTCGGTGAACTTGACGACCTCCTCAGCGATGAGCGTGAGGTGACCCATGTACCCCATCCGCGTACGGGTTTTTGCGTGAGACTCGTCAGACGCGGCTTGACCGCGAATAATGGCGGCGGTAATGTCTGCTGCCTCAAACAATGAGATGGCGAGTGAGGGGTTGTAACCGCGATCCATAGGACCGTTGAAAACTTGTTGGACAATATCGTACACAACGTTGTGTAGGAAGTTGTTCCAAGGATATGAGAAGAAGAAGGTCTATCATATTTAGTACGAGCTCAAGTACATTCAGAAAACCAACACAGGGAACTTACCAAGATAGTCGGCACGACCTTGTACTCGACAAATTGCATCTTCAGGTAATCACCGACAACGAGCTGCGTCGATGTGCTTGCATCCTGCGTAGACTGGTTGATCGCAGGCACAGTGGTGTCACCAGACTGAGAAATCGCGCTGTCCTCAACTGACGAGTCAGCGTTGGCTTGTGATTCTGGCAAGGAATCGCTTTGCTCGGAAGACTTTTCTGCGCCAGCCTGGGGTGCAGAAGATGCTGCAAATAGAGGCGCAGGCGTGTCCTCGGGCCGCGGGGCCAGGTCTGCTTCTTTTGAGGCTGCAGTCGACGAAGTGTCTTTGGCTCTGGGAAGAGCGAGTGAGAACGGAGGACTCATCGCAGCATCGTCATCCTCTGGCGGCGAGTCAAGGATCTTTGACACGTGTGTGGGCTGCTTGTTAGCCTCCTCTTCCGGCTTATCCGCCGACGTCTTCTCTTCCTCCTCCGTGTCAAGAGCCTTGGGCTTGCTCGGCGACAACGGCGCAACGACAAGATCCGGGTCCTCAAGCTGCTGCTCAATGACTTTATCGACTCCGACAGTCAACCGGGGTGAGCTAAGGGGTTCGTCAACAAAGTCGTCCATCGCATCATCGTCTTTGACCATGGCGCGAGGGGGCAGTGCCGGCTCTTCCTCCGCTTCCGCCTTGACAAACTCATGTGAAGTGTCCTCGCTCATCTCCTTACTAGGCTCCACCTGCTCGAAGCCATCTTCATCAGCATTAGTGACTTGAAGACTTCGCTCAGGCGCTTGAATCTGAGAACTCCTCATCTCCAGGTCGTCCAAGGATTGCTCGTCTTCCTTGGCGGGGACGAGCTTGCCTTCGTCACGCAAGCGCTGGCGTTCGAGATCTCGGGTCGCAATCAGCTGCTCGGCACCAGGTTCGTTGAGGAGCCCCATGTTGGAGCAGTGCAGCAACTCAGCCATGAGCTCGCAAGTCTTGAAACGATCAAAGCCCAGGGGCTCAAGCTTTTCGCCGAATGTCGAGTTCATGGCATCCTTCTTTGAGGGTCCCTTCATGATGAGATCGATGAACTTGGGAACGTTCTCTGCAAATATCCTGAGCAGTGTCCCAAGGTATATGGGATCGCGGCTAGAAGGCGAGGTGTTTGTTTCTGTAGCAACATCAGGGTCATAATCTGAGTTGTTTTTGCGGATCACCTCGATCACAATGCCGACACCCACTGTCAGGGGGTTGCCGCCGCTGAGCATATTGCTGACGAGTTCTTGAATGCACTCCTTGCTGACCAATTGCCGCGTGAGTTCGTTGGGTCCGATGCACTGTTGTTCATTTTGTGAGGCGTTGGCCGAAATTGTGATGATCGCCTTGATGAAATCACCGGCGGCAGTCTGTTCGGCCCAGTTGCGGTCAGGGCTCAGGCACTTGAGCAAGAGCGGGATAATGTTTTCTGAGTAGAGGTACTATCGCGTGTGTTAGCAAATACTGGCCTCTCTCTCTTTCTCTCTCGTTCAGGGAAGCCCTGGCAACATGAGCTTACCTCGACAATCCCCTGTCCGCCTTCTGCCCTATCGAGAGCAATAATCTTGAGCAAGAGATCCATGACCATGGGACTCTCCACATGGCGCAGAAGATTGGGAACCGGATCAGGAAAGCTGCGAAAGATCTCCATCATTTCCTCCGTCTTCTTCTCGAACAAGGTCTCATTGACCTTGGTGAAGTAGCTGGCCTGGAGGGGGTCGAGGGGTGCAGGGCGGCTGATGAACTCCCAGAACTTGCGGATCAGGGCGCGATTCTCGGTGAGGGCCTCGTAGATGGACCATGTGTCAGAGCTCAGCACTTCGGACGCCACAAACGCATATCTATTGCGCTTCTTCTCCAGCTCCTCATCGTCGTTTTCGGTGGTGTCGGTGCCGCGGGACATGGCTCTGCGAGGACGATTGAACGGCAAAAGCCTGCTCTTGCCCTTGTCTTCATTGTCATCGGCGGCCGGCGTCTCGATGGCCTCGAGCTTGGGGGCTACGACATATTCGAGGAGCTGTTCGAGGACCTTGTCCTCACGAAGGTACTCAATGAGCTTCGTGTTGTGCTGCTTAAGCTCCTGGATCAAGTCTCCCTCGTCGAGAAGCTCCTCTAGAGTAAACTCGGGCTTGTCGAGGATGGTGTCGATGGTGGAAATGTTGGCGTAACCGCCGAATCTCCAAAACATGGTGGCGGGTGGTCGAGCTGTTGCCGCCGGGCGGGGGGCACCGGCGGGCGAATCGAGCAGGTGAGGGGATCTATCGTCGACCGTTCATGCAGGTGAGGGTGGCAGGCTTGCTTATCATGTCAGGGAGAAAGATGTCGCCGTCTCAGAATGGTCGTGACGTGCCAGTCGCGATAGTGGGAAAGGGGGTTTCGAACTGGGTTGTGCGGGCGGGCGGGATGACGAAAATGCAGCGCGCGAGAAAGTGGCCGCAGTGTGTGTCCCTCCAGTGCGAGGGGAGCCTGGCAGTCCGGAGATGGTTAATGGCTTATGTAATGACGGAACGCAGTCAGGCGTGGAGAAGCAGCCAACAATGTGTGCAAAATACAGAAAGGTTTCTTGCTGAGACAATAGATGTATCTATTTGCAGTAAAAGGGGCGGTGAATAAAGTGATAGCTGCGGTATGAGATGATGCGGGACGAGGCGAGGAATCTTGGGATCTGTTGGATGCGAAAGTCATGGCTTCTGGTGTGAGAGGCGGCTTTGGGGAAGTATCCCCATAGTGCGGTTAGTGCGGTGCCGTGTAGAATGTCTCACTCGCACGAGGTTCAGCCACAGCCCCACATCTCGTCGTACAGTACTTCACCCGCCACACATGGCTGTACTTGGCTGTGTGATCGTGATCAGAAAGACGTACCCCGGCCTGAAAGGAAGAGCTGAGCAAAATTAAAATGGATGAGAGTCTCTATATAGTCTTCGCATTGCTTCATGCGCTCGTGATCAACGCTGTACCCAAAACCCTCCCTCTCCTGTGGTCCTCGAAGCTCTCACTTCCTAAACTCCAGAGCAATGCATCCGTCCCTTAAACACCAGTTGCTGTGATTATGATGAAATCGAAGAAGACAGTGCACGTTCAGCATCATCCGCTTCTTCTCCTTCTTGCCCGATCCACGTTCTTCACTTGCCTGTTGGCCATCGCCACGACCTTTCTCTGCTTGGTCAGAACCCTCAGCCCATCCTTGGCGACCATGAACAGCGCGCCGCCGAGCAAGCTTCGTCCCCATTGCTGCTGCAGCAGGCTGGGACGAGAGAAGCCTGGGTTGGCAGTCCATGATCGTGGAAGGATAAAGCGTCGTAGGGCCTCGCCCACGGCGAAAGAGATGAAAGGGAGGGCGAAAGTTCCAACGAGCGAGTTGGCAATGTTGTGAAGAACGATGCCAAGGGGAACACCTCGAGCTGGTGGTGCGCGAGGGGCTTCATGCTGATGATCCTCCTCCGCGGCGGGCAAAGCCGGTGGGATCTGACGAACGTTGCGGGCGTCGAATATGGGGTTCTCGTGAACAACAACCGGTTCAAATGGCGGGTTTTGTTCGTCATTACGGGCGGGAGGCTCATCATTCGCGGCATGCTGACCATCCCGCTCCGTTCCGTTCTGCTCCTCCTCGCGCATCTCGTTGAGAACCCGTAATGCCTCTGCAACATCTGCTTCTTGAGCCTCTAGTGGTACCTCGTCCTCGGCTTCGCCCTCCGCCTCACGGTCGTCCTGCTCAGGTCCCGCGTCGTCACCTTCCTCAATGGCAAGCTCGATTTGGAAAGCATCGTTCCCGAGCTGAATATTAGCAGGCACTTCTCTTTGAGGCATATCATCGAAGCCACCTTCGTCATCCTCGTCATCAATGTCGATGAGATCGATCAGATTCTGAAGCAAGCCAAGAACACCACCTTCGGCACGAGGCACTGCGTCGCGGTTGTTGTTATTGTTGCCGTTGTTGTTCCTGCGATTCCTTCCGTTCTCGCCATCGTTGTTGCGAGTGGCGTCGCGAGGTGGCAGACCAAGAAGCTTCCTGTTAAGACCTTCTTCATACTTGTACAGCGTGTCTCTCATGAGGTTGTAGTACATGAGTCGCACCGTCGGGAAGGCCACAATAGCGAGCTGAGGAGATGGGGGCCAGTGGAAATATTCCGGATCATGCATCGCGCTGTAAACACTGACCTAGAAGCCCGGATTAGCTCACAAGCCGTGCTCATTTCCGTGAGCAAACTTACGAATGTCAGGAGTGGCGAGAGCATCTTTGTCATGCCATGCGGCCATAACTTGTTCCCAAGCATCGCAGGTGCCGTCCCCATGAGCATCAATGCTCTTGCGCGGATTTCCCCGTTTGATCTATCCCACGAGAAGAACCTTTGCGGACCGACAACAAATTCCCATGTCGCCTGACGTCCCGCGAACGCCCACATGGCCACAATACCGTACGCCTCCAGAGCAACACCCACACCCATCGACGTGGCTCCGAGCAGAACCCACGGGCTCGCCTTTGTGAAAGCCCTTATCACCCCTCGGCTCATCATCAAGAATGGATCAAACGGCGTGACCAGCTCAATATCGTACTTGCAGATCGGGCACCGCAGCGGTTTGTTGGAGCGTTCGCAATCGGTGATCCAGCTCTCCATGCAGTCACGGTGAGCTTCAAGCGTGCAGGGGCACGGGTCGACCCAGCTGTTGGGCGGATCGGAAGGGTCATGATCGCAGAGACAGATGAAGCAACGGCGATCGTCCTCGTCGGTAGGCAGAGCATCGAGGGGCATACTGCCTGCGGAGGCTCCTGAAGAAGCCATGTGGGACGCAAGGCTTTGCGATGGTAAGTTAAAGGCCTGCGAGTGACTGAGAGGGATTCTCGCCAGTCTCGAAAATCTTGGAAAATAAGAGCAGAAGATCGCCGAACCGCAAGCAGCGGTAAAAGGTGATTTGCACAGCTCGGTCGACGCCTGACTGGTGTTTGTTGAAGCTTGGAACAAGCGCCGAGATCAACCGCGATGCGCGTGAAACTAGGTGCGCGGAACGGGATGACATCAGCGAAAGTAAGGGTTAGGGTCTCGTTTTGTCTGGACGAGATAGCTTCTCTCTCCCTCCCGACCTTCCACCTCAAAATGATCATGTATTGAGCGGTTTCAATTTAGTTCTCTTGATTTAAGGAGTAACTGCAAGTTTGCACTTAGAAATCAAGATAGTCGCTCCAGAGTCACAGAGTAGGAGGTGGCAAAAGCATCTAAACTCGCTTACCTCGTCCCTTCTCTTCTCAGGCTTGAAGCTTTTATTGTTGGACAATGACCACGTCCACCAGTCACCATGTAACGTAGCGAGATTCTATTCCACACATAGTCCACAGAGAGTGACGTTAGCTGCGCGCACCTGCTGCTTCTCAAGATCCGACAAGTAGTCAAGGCCGGTTGATGCGACGATCGTCACACATTCAGGGACATAGTTACATGCTCGACAAGAAAGACAAAACACTGCAAAAAGGTCGTCAACAAATGGCACATTTCCACTGTTCTATACCTCTATATGCCCAATACATTGATGATACATGAGTCTCCAACGCTGCTCCTCCCCATCCCTCTCACCTCCATCTGCCGCTTCTCTTACACCACCATGTTCCAGGCATTGACATAAGAACAGACCTCCAGTAGAGCGGTGTTGATATATCCATGCATTCGAAGTTCGCTCATCCATGCAGTAAAACCGCCTTCCCCTTCTTTTTCACTTTGTCGTCCAAAACCCCAGATCCACCGGGCTCCTACAACTCGTCTTTCTCGTTTGCGTTCTCCGGCTCCTCTTTTTTTTTCAACTCATGAGTGAAAAATACATATTGTACATGATTATTAACGAAAAAAGAAACATGCTGCTGAGATGCAGCGATGAGCAAACCGCTGCACTTGTGAAAGGGCAAAGGCGAGAGCTCAAACCTCGAGTAAATGGTTGTTTAGTACCAGTCACGTCCGCTCTTTTGCATCTCGATCAAGCGCCAGCCCCTAGTCTCGGGATTGTTCACATCCTCTGGCGTGCGCGTGATACCAATGGCGTAGGTCACGAGCTGCACCTTGTCCTCCATGCCCGCCGCGAGCTCGTTCGTCTTGGCGTTGCGGTAGACGTGCACCTCCTGGGTTCTGCAGGTGATGATGAACACGGGGTGCTCACCAGGGTCCAGCATCCTGGCCTTGAGGATGTCTACATTGCGAATATCCAGGATTCTGCCGTCAGACTTCATGCCAGCCTGGAGGTACTGCTTCGTAAGGGCTTCGTAGACAGAGAACTGGGCCTCAGAGAGCCACAGCTTCAGGGTCTCAGTGTCACCCTTAACGTAGGCCTCGAGAACCTCAGGGAGGATGTACTGGCGGAGCTCAGTGAGGAAGTCCTCGACCTGGAAGGCCGGGTCCATCTGGCGGAAGCGCTTGATGACCTGGGCGTTCTCGTTCTCGGCGAACCAGCCGCCAATGCGGTCCGTGATGGAACGGGCGGTGGATACGAGAGGGTTCTCAGACTCGTCGTACTTGCTGCGCATACCAAACACGCCCTGAACAAACTTGTTGCTATCGCGGAAGTCCCTCCACGCTTCCTTCCAGGCGGCGTCCTTGTGAAGAGTGATGTTGGTACCGGCTCTGCAATTTTGGTTAGCGTATGCGCCACACATGATGTTGCACAGTTATGACTTACTCGGGATCCTCTTGCATGACCTCCTTCTTGCCGTGCTTCTTCTCCCACTCCTCGCGGCGCTTCCTACGCTCCTCCTTCTCAACCCAGCCACCGTATCTCGAGGAGCTACCGTCGTCAATAACCTCCTTGACGTTCTTGTAGGCCTCTGTTTCACGGATAGGCTTGGTGGCCTTGTCCAGAACATCACCGGTAACGTTGGCGCCCTTGCGGACACCCTTCATGACGCTGGTATCCCACGTCCAGGCGGCACCCTTACCGACCGCGCTGGCGGTGGTCTTGACGGCGCCGCCGATGGCGCCTCCGACGGCACCGGTGGATTTCTGGTACGCCTCGCGCGCCTTGCGCACGCGCTCACTCTCGATAAAGTCGTGAGTGGAGTCCGCAATCTGCTTAGTCGACTCGTTCCACTCCTTGGAGGCCTTGAACTCGGTGTTCATGGTGTCCATGAAAACCTGCCAAGGTGTCTTGTCACCATGGGGCGGTGGCGGCGGGAGATCCTCCGCCTTCTCCTTGCCATCCTTGCCATACTCGCCCTTGCCTTCGCCCTTCTCGCCGTTCTCGCCGTTCTCACCCTCCTCGGATTTCTTGCCCTCCTCGTCCTGGGCAGCCTTCTGGTCTGCCTCCTGAGTCTTGGCCTCGCCCTCCTTGTTTACAGACTCTGCGCCCGGGGTCGGCGGGGTCTCGGTCTTGGGTTTCTGTTCTTGCCGTCTCAGGGTTGACGCATGTAATGATCGGGACTGTGCGAAAGGGGCTGTGACGGCGCGGAGCTCGGAGGGGAGGAAGGGAGAGCGAAGCGAAGAGAGAACTGTGGTGGGAGCTGCGGTCGAAGAGAAGAGGGCATCGGTTCGGGATGCGTTCTTGGTGTACTGCGAGGCGAGTCTCGTGCAAGGCGGTGCTCTGCCAGCAGACGCGCTCAAGCGGCCTGTCGTGGCCGCATTTCGGATAAGAGAGTTCATGCTAGACCGATATAGCTACCCAAAGCCTCATGAAGAAAAGCGATCTTCCCCCTGCGTGATGTTGCTGCGGAAAGAGTCGCGTGGGTTGGATGTCGGGGTAAACGAAATCAGGGACAGAAGGGCATGGAACTTGGTCGGCTTCTGGGGGGCGGCGCTCGCTGACTTTAGGTGGAGGAGCTGGGCGCGGTGAAATTTCCATCCGCCGGGGCAGATTTTCGGCTTTCGCCAGTCAGAAGAGAGATCTCCGATAACGGCAGGCGGTAGCGCGGTTGAACTTCGGGTTCGTGTGCGCGATCTTGCGCTTAACCCAATCGGGAACGACGCGACTCGGGGCAGAAATTGTTGGATCCCTGGCTTGATGAGCTCCACGAGGCTCAACGACTCTTGGTTTCGAAAAGCATCATCAAAACCCTCCACGACATGCTGACAAGATGAGCCGCACACTGGCCAGTCGCTGTGCGACGCAACTTTCGCTCCTTTCACAAAATGCCCACACACCCTTCGCCGCCACGAGGGCCTTCTCCGTGACGTCCTCAAGATGGGCCGACCCCCCCAAGCCGAAGACGACCAACCTCCTCGAGAGCATCTACGGCAAGCGCCAGGAACAGCCTGCGGCCGGCAAGACAAACCCCATGTCGGCCCTCACAGACAGCTCCGTCTTCCAGGGCCTCGGCATGTCGGGCATTGACACCAGCGCGCTCACCACCGGCGAGGTCGAGCAGCAGCGCGACGACGACCTCGAGCCGTACCACTTTCACATTTACTCCACCAAGCACAACACCCACGTCACCTGCACAAAACCGAATCGCGAGCCCATCATCTCGCTGTCGTCGGGCAATCTCGGCTACCGCAAGTCACGACGAGGTCTCTATGATTCCGCCTACTCACTCACAAAATACGTCCTCGACCGTCTCATCCACACAGGTTGGCCGGCCAAGATGAACAGGGTCGAGCTGGTGCTGCGAGGCTTTGGGCAGGGCAGAGAGGCTGGTGTGAAGGTTCTGATGAGTCCAGAGGGCAAGATTATTCGTGACAAGATTGTCCGTGTGGCAGATTCGACGAGACTGAAGTTTGGTGGAACGAGGAGCAAGCGGCCCAGGCGTCTGTAAGGAATGGAGAGGTGGTGTATATCAGCATAGAGTGTACTATCAATTTAAACCAAATTGTAAAACGTTCCAAGTCAATTGCTCATCGAACGAAACGACTGTGGTGCGCTCCGAGTTCAAAACAGGCCCATCCAAACACGCCATGCTCCTACAACAAATGGAAACCCAGCAAACCAAACATATCTTATCGTCGCACGTAATTCCATCATGAGTTGGGCGCCCGTTCTGCAGCCGGAAGATTCCGTCCTTCGGCGTCTTGTAGGACGGGCTGCTTCCTGATGCCGCTGCTGCCAGCCGCGTGACCTTCATCGTCCATATCATTGAGACTGTACGCAGAGCCCCCCAGCATACCTGCGCGCTCATCCGTCGTATCCTCTTCATCCTCATCCACCAGCACACCTTCAGCCGATTCGTACTCTGGCGGCTCAACCCACTGTCTCGGCAGCACGCACGGCATTGCGACACCAATCGATGCCGCCCTATTCAACCACGCGGGCGCCGGCGTGCCCGTCAGCTTCTCGCAAATGTACGACGTCCAGTGGTTGCAGTTTTTGGTCAGCAGGTTGTACGCGGTCCCCTGAAACTCCTCGGCCGCCGACATGATGGTCTGGTGGATCTCCTCCTCCGTCGCGAGGGTGAAGCCGTGCAGGATCTCGGTCTTGAAGGTCCCGCCGGGCGGCACCATCCGTGGTTTGTGCCAGTAGACGCCCGACTGTCCCGGGTGACCGTGACCGCCGTAGGCATATTCTTTACCGTTGATGACGACACCGGAATGGAGAAGCGAGGCCCCGACCGTCCAGAGGACGGAGGAGAGCTTACCCGGCTGGGTGGACAAGGTTAGTGACGGCGCGCGACCGGACTTGAGTCGAAGGGGGCGGGAATTCGCACAGGAAGCAGATCATAAACGTGAATGGTAATCTCTGTCTTTTGCAATGACAAAGTCGAACGGTGCCTGTTGGCTCGAGGCGCCATCTTCAGCGCTGAGAACTGGTGTGGGGGGTGGTGAACCTCTTGGAATCGCGGTGTCTCAAAAGCGCATGCAGGGCCTCAGAGAGGTTGAACAAGATGCCGCGCCGGTGAATTCGATGCAATCGGTCGAGTTTCGAGATTATCCAGAAGAGGTGACTGATTGTGCAAGAGAAGATGATAGAGAAGGCTGGGGGGCGTTCAAAAGATGATGAAAGAGAAGCTCAAGCCTTTGACGAATGCGCCGAGTCGTGGGACGGCTGGCAGATCGCAACCGAATGCGGTCGCCAACAAAAGAGACCCTGGACGTCACAGTGGCTGTCGCCGCGATGGAGGTACCTCTTGTTGATGTGATTTGGTTGACCGAAATACCCTAGAGCGCATCAATTTGTTGCTTCCCACTCCGATCACCTTGAACGTCAATTTGCCGAGAAGGGCATATTCGAGCCCAGTTGTGACGAATATCTGCCGAAGAATCAAAGTAGAATGAATGTGAGATTGACACAGATGATACCTAGACGCCGTGACCCGCTCTCCCGATCCTTTCTTACCGCCGCAATCGCTACACTATGTACACAAAACCCTCGATGCTTTTCACGATTTGATCGTCCAGATGTTGCGATCCCAGCCTTTTTTCGCAGCCTTTCTGCTGCTGCTGGTGCTGCCACCACTCCCCTGCTTCATCGCCAATGACTTGCTCACTGACGCGAACGCCTCGACAAGATCCTTCATCTGCCCGGCCTGCGTGAAGCTGCGTGCGAGATCTGACTCGCCCTCTGCGATCGTGGCCGACAGTTCCAGACACTCGAGGAGGTAGTCTCGCGAGAGAGAGGTGCCGACAAAGTGCAGAGCCGCAATGTAGCCGAGCACGACCTCGGTGATGTACATGTCGCGCAAGCCCGCGAGTTCTTGGTCGCCCGCTGCCAATCCGGTCAAGAGCCAACCGGACAAAAGAGGGGTGACGGAATCCGTGGTCGCCCTGATCTCTGTGCCCACCTTGGTCCAATAATCGCGGTTCGATGCCGGTGCCCTGCTATCGTTAGCAAATCGCCTGTCTGGTCAAGGTTCGTCTCAATGGCTCAATGGCAATACATACTCTTCTGACAGCGCGATGAGTGATCCCATGGTCTCGAGATTATCCAGCAAGCGAACAAGGGCCTCCAATTCCCGGAAGCTGCGCGCGTTCATGGCCAATTCCTCGGCCGTGATATTGCTGATTCCGTGGTCTTCCAGCTGCGAAGCCCAGAACTCAACACCATCCAGCATGTCGTTATTGAGATCCTCCGTGTTCAAGCCCATAGCCCTGACGACGTCGGCAAATGTCACATTCTCGAGGAGATGTCGTGCGGCTGCCAAGTGTTTGTTGCCTACTTCCTGGTTAGCGAAAGTGCCAGCGGCAGAATAAGGTGGGCGCTCTTACGTAGGAAATACTTGTATGCTTTGGTACCATACGCCAGCATGTCCGGCCATGTCTCGTCAACCAGCGAAAGCCATTCCAATGCTCTGACTACGCGCTGATGGTCAATGTCAATGTCCTCCTCGTCTGACCCGAAAAAGTCGGGTTTCAATTGCCCTTGATCACTCATGATCCTGAGTTTGTCGTTCCCCCTAGAGCGACCGTTGAAAAGCGCCTTGGAAGGCGCAGATCTTGTGGTGAATGGGCGAGCTTGCTGATCAGCTTGTGCTGACCCCCGTTCACCCACTGCCTTGAGACATGCGTCTGCTTGAGCCCGGACGTACTGTCCGATATCAATGTTGGCCTTCTTCATAAGCCGGAGCAGCGTTCTGCGGGTCTCTTGATCAGTATCAGTGATCAGGTTAGTACGCAATACCTCGTATTGCAGCAACGGAGGCAGCATAGCGGCATATTGGGGAATCAGCTCTTTCAAGCCGGCCCGCGCCAGGTAGCCGATGTAATCGGCCAAGATGTTGTGTGCGCCTTGAGGCGACTCTTCGAAGCGATTAAGCCGCTCGAGGATGATATAGACATGCGTCATCAAGCGCAACTCGTCGACTTGCAAGCCTCCAGCATTGCGAAGCTTCTCCCCAGTCTTTTCAAAATACTCAGACGCTTGTCTAGCGATGACAGCACCCTGCAACTGTTTGACGGGTTGCTCAGCTTCCGCACTCGATGTGAGGGAGCGGACGAGGATAGCGTCTAGCTTTTCGGGGTCTCCGTGGTGTATGTGGTGAGCAGGGCCGTCGAATGCTGGGAAGAGCTTTGTGATCTGTGCTGCGAAGTCGGCGTCGATACGACTGAGAAGGTACGCATCCAGTTGGCTTCGAAGGAGAGCATTGTAGTTGGCAAATAAAGTGTCGTCCCAGTTTTTGGACATCTTCTCAACACTGGAAAATTCACCAGAGAGGACTCCATACACGGCTCGCTCGTGCTCATCACTGCCACCTTTCCGTGCCATCTGGAGGCAAGTCCGGCGCCACAACAGGTAGGCGGAGCAGCCCGGATCCGCTCTCAAGTCTTCTTCCTCGTCATCGCCAGACAAAAGAGCGGCTGACATGGATACAGCGCGCCACAGTTCTGTCCGATCTTGACACCAGTCACGGATCGTTCTCATGGGACTGCCACGGCGCAGATGCTCGAAGCAGCCCAGCCAGGTAGCCTTCTCAAACCGCTCGTCTTCAGTCTCCAGTCTGTGTTCCTGTCGTGTTGCAGCGTCGGGGTCGAGGTTCGTGACCATGGGGGCGTTGTCCTTGGTGACGTGGGTGCGTGCCACTCTAGCATCAGAGTGTTGAAGGCGTTGCGATGAGGATGTGATGTTCTTGCGGAGCTTGATGGCAGAGCGCGTGTGCAGCCAGCCGTGAGCGACATTGCCTTCTCGACCCGAACCCTCCTGCAAGTCATTGACCAGATCATCGATTGCTGGCCTGGATGTGGTGCTGTTTTGCAGCCACTCGATGATGGCGCGCCGCTCTCTCGCAAGAGTATCGTTTTGGAAAAAGTCATTAACAGCGAGCTTGAGGCTCGAGGTGTCTGCAGCTGTCAAGCTTCCACTTTGTTGGCCTTCCTGAGCAAGGTCGCCTTTGCTGTTTTGCACAGGGAGCAGACGGCGCATCAGGTCCCACGTCTGCACTTCGCCGACCAACCTTGCCGTAGCTTCTACCTGCTCCGTCGAGTGCTCAGGTGAGCTGGAGAGCTCATCGCCATCGCCCATGTGAGCATCCTCCTGGCTCAAGAGTGCATCCGAAAGTCGTTTCGCGGCGTTCTCGTACAACTTTTGGGGAAGCATCAGCAAGCGCTCGTGTTGTTCTGCATCGCGCAGTCTCGGGTTGAGACAATCGTCGAGGGCATTGGCAAAATCCTCCACCTCAGAGCCGGGCTCCAAGGCGGATACTTGGACACTTCCGGCATCGATATCCATGGTTGGCGCGGATTGCGATCGCTAAAGGCCGAAGAGATGTTCAAAAGTCTGGAGCTCCAAACAAACGTAGGGCGGCGTTGGAGTGGGAACGCGCAGTCCAAGCGCGATTCTACAGGGTTAGGGTGCGTGCTCCCAGATTAAGCCAGGGTTAGGGTGCTTTAGAATGCTCAAACGTGCACAAGTCAGGCATTAGTCTCACGAGTTCGAGATGATCAAACGTACCTTCTTGACCGTTTGTGCGCCTGATGTTTACTGATTGTTCCTAGTCGTCATGAGATAAATGACAACAATCGGCTGAGTATCAAACTTCACGCAAGACTCTACGGAGGCGGATATGACAAGTCTTGGCGGAATAGCCAGCTAGCGCCCAAACCTGGCACTCTTAGGCATCTCGTACAGTGAGTTATCGCCTGTGGCTCCTTGCTGAGCCCACTGTGGGTACGCGGCTCTTGCATGGCGAGCGACCGGCCTTCGCGGTAGTTGACAAGACGGCCGAACATCCAACTTGGTAAACACAACCATCACCATTACTATATCCATGACAGTCAGCATTCCATCTCAGCCTCCGCCTACCGACACAGACCATCACACCATCTTTGCGCAATCTCTTTTCTCATCCTGTTGATTCTCCAACCACAAGTCCCTCATCCGTGAGCTGGTACAGCAACACCAAAGGTCGCAAGCCTGGCCTCCCTCGCGGATCGCCTGAATCACGACAAACAGCTGGACCATGCCTGATTGCAATCCCTGACGACGCTCATCAGCCACATTGTCGAAACTCATTCCCCTCGAGAGCGCTCTGCGCACCTTTCGCGATCCCTGAACGAGCATTCTCCTCGCATACATACTTACACCACACCGACTCAGAACACAGCTCCCCGCTTCGCGAGGGGAGGACCTCCATCGCGAGCTTTGCCAATGATGGACCCCTTCTCAGCTCTGCCACAGCCCGACGAAGGCTATTCCGAAGCGCCTCTTAATCCCTCAGAGACTGAGCAGCTCAAGAGCATACTCAGCGACAGGAACACCCCTGACGACATTAAGGCATGGCTGGAAGCCCACCCGGATATCCTCCCTAGAGACCGCAACAGAGGTAAGGGATAAGTTGCCCCTTCATACTTGACGATGAAAAGCTGACTTGAGTGCTTTACAGTAGTTCTCACGTTGAAGCTTCTCAGTGATCTTCCAACGTCCGTCATCTCCGAAATCGCAAAGAGCCTATACCCACGATTACACATGAACTTTGTCACTTATCTTCCGGATGAAATTGTGCTTAAGATTCTCGGTTGGCTGGATCCAGTTTCGCTCATCAACGTTGCGCAAGCCTGCCGCAGCTGGTACGACGTTGCACTCGATCGCAAGCTATGGGAACGCCTCTATCATCTCGAGGGATGGCAGGTCGTCTGGTCAGAGGTGCAGGCGTGTGAGGAACGCGTGAATGAGGAGAGGTCTGCAGGGCACATGCATCGAATACAAACGGACAACGGGCAGACGAATAAGGTGCGCGCGGTGATGACAGGAGGAGACGACGATTTGGAGATGACAGATGGAGAGCACACAGCTTCAGCGACGACGGAAGGCACGCCGAGTGCGAGCCTATTTGGGTCGCCGAATTCTTCGTTTTCCTCAAATCGGCCACAAGGACTGGATACGTCCATGGCGTCTTATCACATACCAGATACCAGGGGAAAGCGGAAACAGCCAGGCGGAGATATTGTCACCTCGCTCCCCTCGCTCAATACCCCGCCACCGATCCTCCCCGAGCAAGATCCTCGATACCTCCAAAAATCGGCGTTGTGGATGTGGGATCCAAACCAACTGAAATATCGACTGAACTGGAAACATCTCTACAGCCTGCGGTCGCGACTTGAGAATAACTGGGATGGGGGAAAGTACACGAATTTCCAGCTGCCACATCCGGATTATCTGTCGGAAGGGCACGATGAGTGTGTCTATACTATACAGTTTGATGCGAACTGGCTCGTCAGTGGGAGTCGAGACCGTACGACCAGGATCTGGAACCTCAAGACGCAGCGACTGGCACGACCTCCACTCAAGGGACACGCGGGGTCTGTGCTCTGTCTGCAGTTCGACGCAGATCCCGAGGAAGACTTGCTGGTGACCGGTAGCAGCGACTCCAACGTCTTCGTTTGGAAGTTTTCCACCGGGGAGCTCTTACAGAAGCTCACGGGGGCACACACCGAGTCGGTGCTAAATGTCCGCTTCGATAAGCGCATTCTGGTTACTTCCTCCAAAGATAACAGCATCAAGATTTTCAACAGGCGGGAGCTTCGGTACGGAGACCTGGGCTATGGGAAGATGGACGAGACTTTCGCGCTGAGCAAGAGCGTCAAGCATCCCGGCTACGAACCCGATCTCGCAATGGAGCTGCCGGTCAAGCCGCCGTACACACAGATCGGACAGCTGGTGGGTCATAACGCGGCCGTGAACGCTGTGCAGGTCAAGGATCGAACCGTGGTTTCTGTGTCTGGCGATCGACAAATAAAAATTTGGAATTGGCCGGAGCAGCTATGCACCAAGACGATACCCGCTCACCAAAAGGGCATCGCGTGTGTTGAATTTGATGGACGAAGGATCGTATCTGGTAGCAGCGACTGCGATGTCTTCATCTTTGACGCCATTCAGGGGTGCGCCGTCGCGCAGCTCTGCGGACATGCGAACCTCGTGCGCACGCTACAGGCTGGCTTCGCTGACTTGCCCTACTCGGAATACGAAGACCCCATCGAGGCAAGGCGCGTTGAGACTGCTGCTGCTGCGTACCGGCGCGCCAACGGACTCGGCGAGATGCCGCACACGTCGAGATCCCGGCGCTCTAGGAGAGTCAATGCAGGAAGCTCAAGGCCGGAGGATATCCAGACTATCGGGTCCCTGTTGCCGCCTGGTGGTGGTGGGAGCAAGCGATATGCGAGGATCGTCTCTGGATCCTATGATCAGCAGGTCATCGTTTGGCGACGCAACAAAAACGAGGAGTGGAAGCCACATCTTCACTTGCGCCAGGAAGAAGCACAGAGTCAAGCTCGAGCCTCTCAACCCCTCCGCAGAATGGCCAACGCCGCAATGATGGGGAACCCCGCGACGCTCACGACTACCGCCAATATGTCCGCGCGCACCCAGTTTCACACTCTCCTTCAGACCGGTCTGCAGCAGGGTCCAGCGGGATTGAGGCAGGTGCTCATCGCCAATCCGGGCATGCTCCACCACCACGACCGAATCCAGAGGGGAATCGACCGGCAGGAGAACCACCTGACGCGTGGTCAGCTGAGAGGTGCTGTGGCGGACGCGATTCTGGTGGTGAGCAACGAGCAGGCTCAGCAGGCGCAGAACTCTGCAGCGAGTGCGTCGCAGGCACAGACAGGCGGCTCAAGCGTTGCGGCGCAAGCTCTGTCGGCGGCTACGGATGGAATTGGGAGCGCCAGTGGTGTTGGAGGCGCGCCGCCGCGGATGTCGAATCCGGGAAGCGCATATTCTCCGTTGGCAGCCACTCCGGCGGCGCAGCCGTCCGCCGTGTCGGCTCTATCGCAAGCGAGTGGCAGCGTGCATCAGCCTACTGCGTCTCAGGCTTCTCAGCCGGCTTCTCAGCAGCAAACACCGCACTTGCAACACCCGCAAGCCCAACGACAACAGCCGCCGCCCCAGCAGCAGCAGCAGCAGCAGCAGCAAGCCCAACTACAAGCAAGAGCACAGCAAACTCACCCGCACATCCCCATCGACCAAGGTCCCGCGAGGATCTTCAAGCTGCAGTTTGATGCTCGAAAGATCATATGCTGCAGCCAGGCGGCCGTGATTGTGGGATGGGACTTTTGCAACGGCGATCCGGAGCTGGAGGACGCGAGCCAGTTGTTTGCCACGGTCTCTTGAGTCTGTTTGCTAGGGGTTCTTGACAGTCGCTTGTGACGGTCTTGTGTGTGCTTTTCTTCTTACCACGCCTGGTGTTTTCTGTTTTGGATTTACGATGGTATGACTGAGAAGTATGACCTTCTCGGGAGTCTTGTGTTTATGAGTTACGTGAGAGGGTTACAAACACGCATGGAAAAATTGGAGTGGGATTCCCATTGTAGCTGCCAGCATGACGGCTAGCAACAGGGAAACAAGGGCAGTGGGGAAACATCACTGTAGGTATTCTGTTTTTTCTTTTGGCGTTTTCGTGTTAAGATTACGATGAATCAGAACGCAATGAGCCTTTGATGGCGACTTATCCAGCAACTTGGAAACAATTCAGTCGTGATGCCGTGTAATGCGTGTACCCGAGCAGAGCACAGTCTTTGTGGCTTTGTGGCTTGGTTCCTCATGAAACGCATTTCGGCGAGCGACATGTTTCGCGCCTGTCACTTTCCGTGTGTCCGAGAAGCCCAAAGGAAAGCGGTGTTTGCTCACCGGCTGCGACAGATACAATCGGCAGTTGTGGTCTTGTTTCATCGGCCATAGTATGACCAGCCGCGTGGTCATGCGACCCGGATGGCAATATATGGATCTTGCCGTGATTGTCAGGTTAATTCTTGAGATCATGGCAAATCGATCTCTTTACAAAGGTACGGCACCGAAAAGTCATTCACCGGAAGGGAACGCATGCGCAGTGCTTGTTTATGATTGTTTCATATCATGTTGCTCGCGGTGCGCATTGATACATTACATTACATGCAATGCCACGTCGTACGAGCACATTCCACGCGTCGCGTCTCTCTCTCCCCATCGGCCCTGAGGCCTGTTTTCGCTCTCCTCTCTTTATTCCGCCCGCGTTCCCTCTATACCAGGGAAGTTCCTGAAAACGCCTTTATCGTAGTGATGAAGTAAAAACAGAAAAACAAATGCGTATTTCTCGCCCGCCCGTCCGCCCCCGTCTTTTCTTCCTTGCTCCTGCCCAAATGGTCTAATAGATGCCGCGTATGTGTGTGTATGGTAAATCGTAAGGGAATGTCGTGAGTACTTCGTGGGGTATCTCGCAAGAGAGCGAAAAAGAAATGTGAAAAAAATAGAAAAAAGAAATAGGAAAAAAATGACGGTGTCAAAGATGATGTAGGAGAAAGAATAGTCGATGTGTCCAACAACGACAACAGAAGAGAATGTCATACCCGGAATCGACACGCTGGGTATCGTCGGATGTCAAGATATGGAGAGAAAGGAAACATCTCATCAAGCTCGACGGGTTTTCACTTTCTCATCCCAACCTTCTCGGCCAGGCTCTTCCAGAACCTGCTTCCCCTCCGCTCATTACTCTGGGAGCGCACCATAAACTCGTCCCTGACCATCGGCCCGACAATGCCCTCGTCGTCGCGGGTCGGAAACTTTTTATTGTCGTCGAGCATCTGCATGATGGCCGCCGGCGCGGCATCATCGAGACGCGGCCAAGCGTTCACATCAGGCGAGCCGCCACGCGAGGGGTTCGCAGAGGCCGTCGCGGAGGCGGGCGCCGAGGGGCGCATAAAGTTGGCGGACCCGGCGCGGCTCCTCATCCTCCCGCGACCACGGCTGCGGCTGCGCGACTGGTCCTCTGATCCCGGTGCAGAGCGCGTCAAGGCCGTGACCAGGTGATCGTGGATGGTCTTCCATCGCTGGTCGATCTCCGCCCACTTTGCCTCGGTCAGCCCGTAGATCTTGCTCGTCTGTCCGTAGTTGTCGCCGGTGCGGACGAGGTGCTTTGTGTAGTTGCACCGAGCCAGCTCCCAGTCTTCGCGAAACGTGGAGAGCGTGTCAGGGAGGACGAGCTCGGGCTCATACGGTTGGGGTACGATGGTGAAGTTGGCATGGCCCAGCGCATCCGACCATTCGTCATGCTCCTGCTGCATAGAAGGAAAGGGGAGAGGGATGTCCGTGCCGTTCCCACCATAGCGGAAAGAGGAGAGCGACGGTTTGCTGCTCAACGAAGGCCGAGGATGAAATGAGGATGCAGTGGGTGAGGTGTGTGTTGAGTCGTAGACAGTTGTGGGAGAAACAACAGTTGGGGACTGAAGCGGATATTCGGCGGGACGGCCAGTAACCTTCTTGGTAGTCAATGGGGGGAGTAGTGGTGTCGTCGCTAGAGAACGCTCCTGCTCGAGCCCGTCGCCACTCTCCTGGCTGTTCTTCTCGCCCTCCGGGATATCCAGGTTCATCATATCCGCGTTCGAGAAATCGCAGGTCGCGGGGGACGAAGCGGCCTGGTAGTGAGTGGACTTGGTACGGGCTTGCGCATAGGCAGGCGCCGAGACGGAAGACGTGCGACTCGACATGGCCTGGGGCATGGCGTGCTCGAAAGAAACGGAAGTGGTTGGCGATGAGACCAAATTCGACCTTCGCATGGAGGACCGCCATCGCCCGAACCGGGAGGTGATACCAAAGGGGGACGGATCAGCGCTGGCGCGCGGACGACTTGACCATCTGGCGTCGGTGCTCAATTCGCTTTCGCTCATAAACCCAGCATCGTAGTCGATATCGTAGTCGGCGATGAAATCTCCCGGCAGAAACATGTGGTCGTCGATGGCGCTGTGCTCGCACTCCTTGTCGCAAAGACAGCTGTAGAGCCCAAAGTGGCTCGTCTGCGCGGCCGATGCCTCATCGCGCTCCCAGGGTTCCTCCTCCACATCAGGCAGTGAGCGTTTTGCGGGCTTGACGGCGGACTGCGGGAGCTGTTGCAGGTACTGCAGCTGCTGGGCGGCGAGTGTTACTTGTTTTGACGGGTACTGCGCCGAGGCGGGCGAGGAGGGAAGTTCGTTCTGCGCGAGGGATCCGAGATCGAGCGAGGAAGAGGAGCTTGAATATCGGACGTGGCGTGCCGAGAAGGTCGGTGTCAGTGGTGATGCAATGTCGGAAGAGGATGAGTTTGTTGTGGCGTTGTAGCAGAGCTGGGAAAAGTCGTGTTCGCTGGCATTCGAGCCCTGGTGGCGGTGGTGTCGGAACGAAGAAGAGGAGGCATCTTCGCTTTTTCTCGCCTGGACGAGCTGTGGCAACAGCAGAGGCTTGAGCTTGGGAGACATGGCGATGGGATCAAAAAGTCGCAAACCAAAGCGAGAGGGCCGAGTAGCTCGGAGTCAGCCAACCGCAGTGGTGATGAAAGAGTCAAAGACTCGTGGGTGCGTGATCGGCCAGGTTGATGGATTGGTGGCGGGGTTTCTTTGGAGAGAGGTGGTGTTGATGGTCGTGAGGTTTTAGGTTGTTGAAGACATGAGAGAGAAGTTGGGGTAACGGAAGGAGAAAGAAGAACAACAAGCAAGACGAATCAGGATAAGATGGGTCGTCAAGGCGGGTTGTGTTTGTATGGATGGATGGATGGATGGGTGGTGTCTAGCGATGTTTCTGCACGAGGTCTCCTCCCTAGTTTCGTTCTGGTCTGGCTGGACAAGACAAGCCTTGACAAGACAAGCACAGGACCAGAGGGGCGGGACCGCAGCCAGTGAGCCAGCAGAGCAGGGCAGAGCCAGCAGAGCAGGGCAGAGCCAGCAGAACAGGGCAGGGCGGATCCTGGCCGGCTAGCAGCGCGCTCTAGGAGGCTGGCTGGAGGCACAGGCCGAGGAGGAGGTGTGCATGATGGTTTTTTCCCCTTGGAGTGGATGAGCATGGATGGATGGCTCCCAACGTGGCCACCAAACATGGATACCATCGATGGATACCATCGTGGACACCACCATCGTGGACAACGGACCGGCGTCTTGCGTAATGGTGGTGTGGAGCAGCACCCGTCTGCTTGACTCTTGGACTCTTTTGACCAAAGGCCCGCATCAGACAGGCTTCTTGCTGTTCTCCTCAGACAGGACAGGGCCAGCACACACGCCATCCCGGTCGCAAACATCTCGCGGCTGCTTCCTCGTTGGGCGGTCTGTGGGCGCGTGCCACGCTCTCCTGGGACTCGTCAACGTCAGTCGTGGGTAACCTTGCTTGGGCACAGACAGACAGACAGAAAGACGCTCATCATGGAATTCCGCAGAAGCAGCACACCAGGAAACAAGAAACAATCGAATGTGGATCGATCGCTGGGTCGTTGCGTTGCTGGCCCTGGCGCTGGTGCTGGTCTCGACACGGCACTATCACACTATCGCACACTCTCCCAGGACAAGGCTTGTTTGCTGATTGTTGTCGACTCTTTGTTGTGGTGCTATGCCTTGCCTTGCCCTGCCTCCCCTCGACCCATCCGTTGCCGAGCTGCTGCTTGAGACGTAATGCTATTTGCGGGGAGGGGGATGCGGCCTCGTGTTGTGCTGCTCTGCACGCTTCGAGAGTCATGGCCAGCATTGCCGTTACCTGTCAGACGGCCGATATGCACAAACAATGAAGCGAGCTCGGCATCAGGCATCACGATCACGGCAGGACACCTTTGGGCGCCGCTTTGGGTGCTGTATGCCAGGCCACACCACGCGTCCCTGGGACACGCTTTCGAGTAGAGGCCCGACCCAGCGTGTCATGGCCTTCTTGTGCTTGGCGTCGTTGCGATCAGCGGCGGTGCACGGGAATCCGTCAGCTGCCTCATCCATTGCTATTCCCAACGTTGCTGCTGCATGATATGCTGCCCCCAAGGATGGAAAATAGAAACTGCGGGTGCGGTAGCGAACGGGCATCCTGTGGCAGGATCGCAGTGCAGCATGCTGGCTGGCACACCCACCTCCATACAGCTATTTCCACACGTTTTCCGTCCTTCATGACCATCTGCAGGTATGCATCTACGTTCCATCGTCGAACCTCGTGGCACACCTACGTACCATCTATAGAAAGAGGAACGCAGTGTGATCGTCGTCCAGGGACGGCGACGCGATCAATGATACGCCGCAACGTCGCCATGCCTCACTCACACACAGCGCGACGTAACGTGAGAACCGCGGTCTGGCCGTTTTTCGACGGTGTAGAGTCGATGACACTCGAGTCAAACGACATTGTGATCACGATGTCAACCCTCGCACGGTTCTAGCCTCCACGTTCGTCGCACTGGGACGCCTAATACCATATGCTCGCTGATGCCCTTCTCGTAGATATTAACTTTGCATGAAAATGCGCAATTCACAACGATGGCCCAGTACCGCCCTGCATCACCGTTTGCTCATGGTGGTTAGCGCCAAACTATCGCTCTCATCTTTGCTCGCTGTCTGCCCGGCATGAACCTGATCTCTTTTGTTTCTGCTTCGACGTTTGGTCTGCACGCATTGGCCTCCATGTCGTCGTCATCACCCTTCTTTTTGCGCCCCATTTTCTCAACGATCCGTCGTCTCGGTGACAGCTTGGACGAGCTCCCATCTCACTAGGCAACACCAGGCAAAAGATTTTCAATGCCTCGTCCCGCAGAGGAGAGAGCCGGCCGTCTTTCATTTTCTCTTTTTCCCTTTTCCACCTTCCCCTCCCCCCACCGTTCGCCCCCGCCAGCCGGACGCACTGCACTGACTCTGTCAACTCTGCATTTCTGGCT
>JAXOUE010000156.1:0-39978 GCA_036250105.1 Parasarocladium wereldwijsianum | reverse complement strand
CCCCCATAGTCAAGCTGCTAAGGGGCTGATTAGTAGTTGGGTCGGTGACGACCAGCGAATACCGGCTGTTGTATGTTATTTGGTCTTTTTTTTTTCTTTCTTCAAAAAAAAAAAAAAAATAAAAAAAAAAAATAAAAAATAATAATAAAAATAATAAAAAATAATAAAAAAATAATAATAATAAAATAATAATAAAAAAATAATAATAAAAAAAAAAAATACTGCAAGAGATTATGCTGTGCCACAGTATACGTGTTGTATTCCATGTCCCAGTAACGTTTGTGCCTTTGCAGAGCTCCCTCTGGTGGCGTCTTATTGTGGACAGCTCGCGAGCCAAGTCAGCAACAAGCGAGGTCTATCATCCAGTGCCACTACACAAACGTAAAAGGGCGACATGGGGGTTCCAAATCATTGTAAACAAGTTTCAAGCCTTCAAGACAAGAGTCTTCTGCCTTTAGGGTTGCATTGGCAACTCCGACTCCGCTACGCAACGGCCTTGTCAGCCATTTGCCGGAGTACCCTGCTTGACCGTCCCGTCGCCGGCAGGAGGCAGCGGTCCATCGCATTGAGTGTTGAGATCTCCTGATGACTCTCGGCAGGCAAAACTCGGGGGTCCTTGTCAAGGTGGCTATCGCGAGACTCCTCACGGTTTGCGCAGGTGATGTTGATACAGGAGACGCTCGCCGGTGATAGGACTCCGCGACAGACATGACCATCCTGGTGCCCGTACAGGTTAGACCCTTGCAGGACGAATAACGCTAAAAACAAGCTTATAAGGGAACGTAAAGGGTTGCGACCACTTGCAGAGAAAGATCCATGCAAGGCCCAGGTGTTCAGGATCGGGACCGAAGCATTCACTCTATTGACGTCATTAGCCATGTCGAACGCCCAGATTCTCGCTTGCGGGTGGTGCTTGATTTTAACCGTTCCCTTTGTGTTATTGGGCTATCTCAGATGCTTGTCGCTTTGCTTTCTGAAGTGATTGTAAGTTGCTGGGGAACACCAGGGTGCATACATATGTATGCATGCACGATCCTACAGCACGCGGCAGGCTAACGTGTCCGACCTGATTGGACAATCGAGCAACCTGCAAAATATACGACAGTCTTGGCCTCCAGCACTAGATAGACAACGATATACCTTGTCTGTAGTAGATAGACGGATTGCAGCAAATGATGTATCGCCTAGTGCAGACGCTGATTGGGCCCTTTGACGGCTCTGACCGCCAGCAAAGGGACGCAAGACTGTCTCGCCATTTGTTATAGTAATACGGTGCTTCGTTACTGTAGGAAACTGCTTTATTAAGTTCCCAGCTTGCATCAAACACCCGAACTCTTACTGAACATAGCATTGTTCGGCCTCTTCGGATCGATTCGACGTGATCCTGTGGTGTGAGATGCATCCCGAGTGCCTCTGCATCTCGATCTTCTGGGGTAACGTGACATCTTTGAACGGAGCTCCTTCACACGCTCGGGATGTCTCCGACCCAGAAGCCTCGGAATCCTTCTCGCTACAGCGTGCAACATGCGCGCATCTACCCCGGGCCAAGCACCTCGTTTGCTCTCTTGCGTCCTTGGCAGCACATACCGCTAGTCTTGAGTATGCATCGGCATGATGTCGTGAGGATGTGCAATCAGTGCCTCTTTTGTCAGTCCGCTGTAAGTCAATAGTAGTGAGATATGAAACCATGCGAGGCTTCGGATATCCACAGCAGATCGAGATTATGGACTTTGATAGCCGAAAGAATACTCTCTTTACGTGACGAGGAGCTTGGCTGACGAAGTAGCCAGAGGAAGAGCGTCAGTCGGGCTTTGGATTCACAAAAAATATCTGCACTTCAAGTATAAAAGATAAGTTGTCACGCCCTCAAAACTGAGGTCTCTCTCACCAGACACAACTAAGTTAAAAGCTCAACAGTGTTTCGTCTCTTCTTCCTCCACTTCTGATCCCCAAGTTTCGTCAGCCGGGTCCCAAGATGCGTTTCTCCGCCGCCATCGTCGCCGCCAGCATGGCTCGAAAGGCCCAGGCCTGCCTCACCGTCCACGCATTCCTGGGCACCCAACCTTACGCGACCGACCCGACGGTCATTCAACTCTGGGACAAGCCCGAAGGTCAAAGCGATAGGGAAATCTTTGTCAAGAATGCAAGAGCCGAATTCTTTTCGGATTCTGAGGACCAGTTCTGCGTCGAAGATGGTAAGATCACCTAGGGCCGCCTTACTTGAGAGAAGGTGATATTTCCCTGATGGTAAAACAGTACACTGATCCGTCTTCTTTCCCTACAGATATCTATAAAGCTTGTGTTCGGCAAAACACCAAAAAGGGCCAAGTGTGGAATAAATGTAAGGAGGCTGGCTTTGGAATACTATTCTCACGGCATACCTTGTTCCGTCTGACTGACCGCCATTTGACAGACCATAACTACCACAGCGAGCTGAACCTGATCAACACCGACTTCAACTCCTACTGCTGCCTGTCCACCGACGGCGGCTGCAAGCTCAACTGTGCGCAGTACGAGAGCTGCCTCAACGACGGCTGGGGCTGCGGCTCCTGTAACTTGTGCGATTTCCGCTCGTACTGTAGTGGACACAAGCTCTTCCGCCGCGAGAGCGACCTGCAGAGCCGCAAGGACGCCGGGCCCGCGCGCAGGGCGGATAAGGAAGCGAAGAAGGCGGAGCTCGAGGCGAAGAGCCTGGAGATGCAAAAGGCGTGGGTGGCGGAGCATGGTGAGGAGGCGCTCGAGGCGCTGGTGCAGAGATTCAGGGACCACCCCGTGCCTGGTATCGAGGTTGTTGGCTAGGCTTCTCGACAAGCATGACGAGGCGGACCCCCGAGAACCACACATGACGCGTGGTATTTCATGGGTTGGGTCGCGTCAGCGATGAACGAGCATTATAGCTTCGAGACGTGGCAAAGAGAACAAACGCCAGAATGGCTTTGTTCTGGCAAGTCATCAATGGGTTCGAAACAGATGCGCTGAGCTCAGGAACAGGAGTGCCTTAGCCACAAAGATAGGAAAGTTGAGGAATAGCCCTTTTGGTGCCGGGGAGGTTTGCAAAGTATATCTTTACGAGTTTCTACCAAACACGATTCAATGCTGTTTTGCGAATTATTCCGTTTCGATAGTCTTTGAGTCACATCATCTGCGCGCTGACGGTCTGCCCAGTGCAAAAGGGATCGAGAATTGATCCTAGTCTCAGCATGCTACGCGATAGCCCTATCTAGAGTAGCTAGTTTTGTAATGCAGCTCCTGAGCCGCTATCTTAGGCCATAGTCAATTTTCTGCCTACTGTCATCAGCAATAACAAACTAGATTGCTATTAGAGTCAAGTCTGTTTGCTTTCATTCACAATGCTCCCTGTGTCGCAAAACAGAGGAATTCGTTCTTACAATTTTGGTGTTTTTGTGAGTTATCCAAGTAAAAGCCGTATCATTTAGTAGCCCAAAGTGTGTCAAGAGTCACCTCAGACGGATGGAGAGCTCATACAGACAATCAAACGATCATTTCTCTCTTTTGCTCATAAGTCACAGTTCGTTTCTGTTGAGCCTTATGGTTCTTCAGCTCAATTCAGCGGCCCTTCGTCCTACTCCGTCCGTTTCCACTCCATGTACCTCTCGGTACCTTGTACTCCAGACGCAAGAGCAGAGTCAAATTCTTCCTGCGCTCCTGGCTGCCCATACTTGAGCTTCAGAGCGAGTGGCCATTTTTCGATGATGGTATGCTGCGATTTGATCTCCATACCTAAGCACTGGCCAAATTCTTGCATTCGGCAAACTCTCATGTATCTGGAAAACATGGCAGGAATTGAGAATTAGCTTCTTAGTAGTGGTCCACGTGCAGGCTCCTCTGATGGGGACTAACCGGTTGAAGTATTGTTCTTTGTCACAGAACAGACTTTCAGTAAACTGAAGAAGAACCATCTTGGGGTCGTACTGCGAATTGGGGCGTTGAAGTGGAGTTTTGAGATACTTGCACCTCGTTCTGAAAGACGATATCATGTCTTGTATCATATCCTCTTCGGTCTGTGTCTCGGCGACGGCATTCATGAAGAGCATGATGAGTGTTGCATGCGGGTTTACGGCCCGAGGTTGCAGTAATGAGCTGAGAGCTGCCAGCACTCCGTGGCATCCTAGATAGCCCATATCGCAGATATTTGACACCTGTATACGTGAGTGACTGTGAAAGAAATCTGAAGTAGCAGGGCTTTTCAGGTATTGTACCTCGATTCTCGCAAAACCCCCTTCCTTGAGATGCTGACCCAATTCTTGCGCTGGATGATTGAATACTTCAATGGCAACTCTGTCCTTCAGTCGTTTGTGGAATTTTCTCAAAAGATCGTCTAGAAAGCGATGCATCATGCCGTATCTATCTGCGGAGGTAGGCCATTTATAGTTGCTGGAAATATCATGCGTGGACCAGCCATGGAGGGGATCAGAGGAGTCCTTCAAAGGCCAAACGTCGGTTTGCTGATAAATTGTCCTGTTAACTCTATAGTTAGCGGAATTTTGGTAAAATGATAGGCTCGTATGCTTGTGCTTACGGGTTAGGTACAACAAACTCGGCCCGGCTTGCTCCAAACGGAAGAAGAAGGCCATGCGTTCGATAGACTTCTTCCGCCACGCGATAGCTGGGCTTCATGGTCATATAATTCCGATCTCTCCGGTCGACACGGCCGGGTGCCAAGGTAACATCTGTACGTAGCGTATTTGCTTTGTCAGTACCGAGGTTAGGCGGGACCTGAAAGTAATCTAGCAGCAGAGTCCAGTCTTTCTTTGTGAGCACGAGGCGGAAACTGCTCTGATCAAAGGTCCAAGTCTTTCCAAGGAGTGTACTCTCGGACTTGTTGGATATCTTCTCACATACACTCTGGATAAGGGGTAGTACTCTGTCCTGGAGAAGAGCCATGTGCTGAGGCTGAATGAGGCTCGAGTACCATACGTGGATAATAGCGTCTGCGGCCTCTCCTGAGTCCTCAACTATGAAAGCGATCAGTAATATGATAGCGTTGCGAGCGACGATATCGAGATCGTGATCGTTCAGGACGGCACGGACGCCACGATTGAAGCTATTCGGAAGGGAAGTGATAGTCTTGATCAAGTTCCGCGGGTCGCCAGATGCTGTGTCCCAGTCAGGAAACCATCATTGCATGATACGCGGCAATTCATACCAGCAAAGAGTAGCTGCAAGTCTTCATCGTATCCGGCGCCCTCGTTCTGCTGCAGTTTCAGAATGTCTACAGCAGGCATATTTCCCCACAGGTATTTGCTGCCTCCAAAAGGCTCCATGCCGCCATCCCCCACGAATGTTGGGGTGCGATCCTGTATGGCCCATTGAGGCTTCCACGAACTCTTATTGAGCGGTGATCGACACCATTTCTTATGGCTGCTCCAGTGGTTCTTCTGGCAAGTTGGCGAGCAATACTGCATATGAGGATTCAGTTATCAAAACGATCACGCGAATGCTCATCGTCTGCACCAAAACTTCAGATCAACTCACCTGGATGAGGAGACAGCCTTTACAAGCTAATAGACCAGGCTTTGAGCAGCCAAGCTCCTCACCTATGTTCCCACATGGCGGAGGCTCAATCATCATCTTGAAGCACTCCCATTCGCACGGGAAAGTCAAATAACAGGATGGATGAAAAGAGACGGTCAAGAAACAGAACTCTAAGAAACGCTGCAAGAGGGGAGATCATCTCATATAGAACAAATGTCTTGACGCCTCACCGTTGTTTAACCAACCATTCAACCAACCAGCCAGCCAACAAACAAGCCGAATCCCCGATCAGCCGAAAGCGTCTCCAGCATCGACGAGCCAACATCAGCGGGCTCGAACTAGAACATTGCATAAAGTGAAACCAATCAGATACAGACACGATAGAATGCGAGGATGCGAGGCGATGCGTGATTAAGTCAAATTCTGCGTAACAAGGCAGAATCGGAAACTGTTGGTCGTCGCATGCATGGCGCACAGCACCAACAGTGATGCGCCAACTTGCCAGTGGCTGTCGCTGGGCATCCTTCACATATCCCCACGTCAAAGGAACACACACATGTACATGCCGCCTGCGCCTCGTGGCGGGAGGTCACGGCAGCAAGCAGCGTAGTCTACGTGACGGGTAAGTTGCCCGCTCATGATCTGCAGACTGCAATGTCGTCCTCTTGCGCAACCATAGCCTCGGGATGCTACGCCGCAAATACCCCGGCATTGATTCTACGCCGCAAATATCTTGATCGTCAGTGCTACGCCGCAAACACCCTGACAGCCCTACCCGTCGTAGCCGATTCTATCGTGCAGCCACCCGGCTGTGATCCGAGACTATGGTCGGATCTCTACCTGTGGTCCTCTGTAACGGTAGAAACTAGGATAAGACCTGTCTTGGCATACTTGCTTTTTGATACCTCCCAGCTGAATCTCAGAAGAGGTGTTGCTCAGAGACGATACTTGGAATGTGTTGTCACTTTACAATGTCCTCATCTTCACATCGTGCCTGATGTGACACGTGACGTTCAGTTATGAAAGAATGCAATTAAACGGCCATCATGCCATGTATGTCTATATATATCAACGACTGTTTCAAGCGCGGCACAGCGGCCCATCCGGCCTCTCCACCCACTCCTCTGCGCCCACGCACGTCGGGCAGTAGAAGACGTGATCAGGATCGTACTTGTTCTTCGCGGCCAAGTGCGACGGGTAGTTGGCGCCGTAAAACGACTGAATGTAGTCCGGGTCGTGGCGGTCGCCCTCGTTCATGTAACCGCCCGTGTTGGGGGCCAGCTTCTTGGTCGCCGCGCCCTTGACAAACGTCACGTCGTCGGTCACGTACTTGCGCACCTCGTTGGACGCCGTCTTGGGGATGCCGCGGCCCGTGATGAGTGCGAAAGATGACGTGCGCCACGCAGGGTGCAGACCGGACGTCTTGTCGGCCGCGTCCTTGAAGACCTGCCCGCCACCCACGAGGAGGACCACGTTGGAAGCAAACTCGGAGGCGTCGCCGCTCATAATCTCGACGGTCTCGCGCACGCGCTTCGCATCCTTGACGGCAGGACGGTCGATCAGGCGAGAGGTGACGATGGAGGTGTCGCCCGTCGGGTCGTACAGACCGGACTCGGCCTCGTAAAAGGACCAGTAGTCTGTGTAGTTGCGGTAGCTCTCCGCGACCAGCAGGCGGTCCTTGAAGGGCTCCAGCAGGGCGCGCACGGGAGCGAAGCCCTCGTCCGCCTCCTCCTGCGTCTTGCCGATGGTCCAGAAGCCGTGCGAGTAGCCCGACTTGATGTCACCGATGAAGGGGCCAGGGAAGTTGCGGAACCAGTACGCGTAGCCGGCGAATCCGGCGTCGTTGAGGTCGTGGAAGTTTTGCACCATGACGCTCACGGCGTCGAGCAGGTCGGCGTTCTCGGGCGTCTGCTGGTAGGGCGCGATGGCGAGCGAGTGGAACGTAACGACGTCGACGTTGGGATGCGCCTTGACGACGAGGCTCAGTGTGATACCGTAGCCGGGGCCACCGCCGCGCATGGCGCGGAAGAGGTCGGTGTTTTGGCAGTGGTTGGCGATCACGACGGTGCCGTCTGCCAGCATGACCTCGGCCTCGAGGATCTGATCAGCTCCGAGACCGTAGTTGCGCGTAGCAGGCCCGTGGCCACCACCAGATCCCCAGCCTCCAATAGCACCAGGAGAGACGGCACCGCCACCGACGACGATCACGTCGTTGGCCTTGGCCACCTTGTGTACGTCACGCCACTGGTAGTTGCCATCAATGTGGATGGCTGCACCCTTCCAGTCAGACTTTGTGCAGCTATCCGTGGCTTCAAACGTCTTCTGGAAGTTGATGCCGTTGCGGAAGTGGTTCAGCCAAACCTCCAGACCTCCGTAGCCGTCGGAACGCCCGAGCAGGTCGTGACCCGTGCCGGTAACCACAAGGCGGATGTTCTTGCGCTTGGCAAACGACAGCGTCTTCTCAATGTCCCCGCGGGTCGTCGCGTTGACGGCGTACGTTGGCAGAGGACCCAGGATGCACTGACCGGGTGTCTGGTTGGCAGCGTAGTCGACGGGCGCGCAGGTGATGTTGTACGGATACGGTCGGCCGATGGGGTTGGATGTCTGGAAATCCTGGTCCGACCACATCTTGACCACGTTGGCACACTCCTTCAAGTCCTTGTCGGGTCCATCGTAGCAAGAGCGCGCAATGGGCTTGCTCTTGATGAGCTTGTCACCACCCAAGAGCTTGTCCAGTCCGTCCCAAGAGCATTGCGACGGCCAGCACTTGTCGCCAGGAACCTACATCACGCAGAGTGAGTAAAACATGGAGACTTGATGGTGGAGCGAGCATGGAGGACTTACGCATCTGCACTCCTTGGCCGCGGCAAGGGCCGGTGCGAGCAGTGCGAGAGCTGTGAGGAAGCGCATTGTGTCAAACGAGGGGAATGTTGGCTTGGACGTGACAGTGACTGCGCGTGGACCTCCATTCGTGTTCAGGTCCAAGATGGTCCAGATCAAGGTCTTTATTTCAACAAGATATCGCACAGAGGCTCAAGTCCATCGCGTGGAGGCTCTAAGCGAGCTTCACGTGGCAGCATCTGCATGTACTGCGCCCCAGCTTGGGGGTCCGTCGCCTCCGGAAATCCGATAGACTTACGGGATTAGGCAGGTCGTGCAAGCGATATTGCAAAGGCAGACTATTGCCGGCGAGGAGATGTGTAATCAGGTCGTGTTTTCCATGTGGAAGAGCGCCCCCTGTCCGGTTGAAGATGCTTCACAGAGGAGAACAGAGGAGGCGGCCGCATAGACGAGCTGCCAACAGGGGCTTGATAGATCGTGGCAAATCTGCAGCCGATACTGGGTACAAGTAGAGACCCAAGGCGGCCAGTCAATTTCCGACATCCCTGGGTGCATGAAGAAATTTCTCAAGTGCGAGATATATTCTGCACGAAACGAGACAAGGCTTGCTTGTCTGCCCTGCAGCGAGACCTGCATGGGACCCCCACCCTCCTCTCGCTTCTCATTGCCAGCCGATTGACCGGGGTCCGTACGGCGAGACAGGGATCAGACCGGGGAAATGCAACCAAACGCCGTGCCGACCAAACCAGGGTAGCCATTGCTGCCCCGTGGGAACGTGCTTGGTGTCGGTCCTTTTGGCCGAGGTCCTCCATCCTTTGCGGTAGCGTTTCATGTGTCCTACTTTTTGCGGACGGGCCGGGAGATCGCGTCCCTTCTTGTCACCTGCGGGCGTTGCGGGATGGCGTTCACTCGCGTTGCTATTGATTGCCGTCTCTTTATCCAGCTCAAAGCTGCCGTCACTGGGAAGAAGAAATGACGGACTATGGACAGAGAAAAAAGACCCCCCGTAGAGAGATTGGCCATCCACAAAAATAGGCTTTGGCTACTGGACCATGCGCAGATTGCCACCACATAAAGTCCACACAGGCTGTATACGCATGTAAGGATTCGAACCGACATGTGGGCCGAAGCTTTGCATAAGCCTGACCCTGAGCAGATCAGGCCTTGGGTTACATTTGGTGCGCATCAGTGGGTAGTGATCATCTCTGTCTTGTGCGAATACGTGTATTGTACATACCATGATCGGCCCGGTGTGTCGGTTACAATCCTTGTGGACTGTATGCAACTTGCGTCTTCTGTTGACCGTCCCGAGCCATCGCGCTGGAACTGCTGAAGAAGATGAAATGCAATGTTTTAAGATGAGCCCACTTTGTCGCGGATACACCCGGCACAATAGCGTTCGTGATGACCATGGATCTATCCAACGTCAGACGGGGCGCAATGACCCCTATGGAGAGAACGTAGCTAGGTACCTAGATGCTTGGATTCCGGTAAGGCCTGGATCATGAATGACCTCGTCGACGTGACAGCCTCGAGCTCATGACACGATGGAGGTGGGAGAGCCTGATCCCTTATGAACAGGGCCTGCAGCATAAGCCCGGGTCGTAGACGCCGAATGATACGACTGCTTGTAGTAATAGCTTCTGCTCATGCAGGGGCATGGCATGGGAATCAGAGACACGGCTGCAGTACGACGCCACGGCTGGCCAAGCGCCATTTGCGTAGGCATGTGCCTGGGGGCAGATGTTTTGGATTTCCTTCCGCGGCCGTTTCTGATCGGTGGCTGCAGCAGGGACGCAGCCATAGTACTGTAGGCAGGCACAGCGGACGCTGCCGTCGCGCAGAGATATAACAAACACGTTGGCTCTCCTCTCAGACGGGAACCTTGCAGCGATATTGTTGTTTACCGCGTGCCAACACTCCCAAAGATGGCGAATACGACGCAGGAGCTGCCGCCGCAGCAGCAGCTGCCGCCGCCCAACCCGAACGCTCCTCTACAGGGCGCCGCGCACAACATTGATCGCCAGGGCCTCTTGGCCATCATCTGGGTGTGCTTCAGCGTGGCCACCATCTTTGCGAGCCTTCGCCTCGGCGTCCGCTGGCGCCAGAACCGCAGCTTCCTCGCCGACGACTGCTGGGTCATCTTCGCCTGGCTGTGCGTCCTGACCATGGCCATCATCCAGACGCTGCAGATGGACGCGCTGTGGTACACGACGTACCTCATCGCTGGCCGCCTCGACTTTACCGACGCCGAGGGCATCGGCAAGATGCAGATTGAGCTGAAGCGCTGGCAGTTTCCCATCATTAAGCTGTTCTGGACGACGCTGTGGTCCATCAAGGCGAGCTTCCTGGCGCTTTTCTACCGTGTCATCAAGCCGTTCCCCATCCTGCGCAAGCTGTGGTACGCCGTCTGTGTGTTCTGCGCGATAGCTTATATTGGGTGCTGGCTGGCCAGTGCCCTGACCTGCACGCCTCCGGGTCAATACTTTAAGGCTGGTACGTACAAAGGATCTCCAAACACACTCTTTGTGAGTGATTTTCACTGACGGACATAGGCGGGTGCGATTCAGACAGAGACATTTGGATGCAGCGGTTCAACGTCCTGTACTCGACATCGGTCGACATTGCCAGCGATCTCATGATCATGGCGCTCCCTATTATGGTCCTCCCGTCGCTCCAGCTCGACAAGCGCAAGAAAATCGGTCTCGGAGTGGCCTTCAGTCTCGGCTTCATCATCATCATCGTCGCCGTCGTCCGCATGTCCCAGGTCATTGTCGGCAAGGAGGTCGATCTCGTGGGTCTCGCCATCTGGGGTGCGGTGGAGACGGCAACGGCCGTCGTCGTGGGGTCGCTGCCCGCCCTCAAGGGCATCCTCACGCGTTCCATCAAGAACTACCAGTCGAGCAGGCGCACAGACGGTAAGTACGCGTCCGAGAGTGGTCCGACGGACGGGTACGCGCACGGATCGAGGGCGAGGACAGTGATGGTGACCAATTCAATCCCGCTGGACGACTTTCACGAGAGCGGTCATGTCGACGGTGGGATTTACGTCCGCAAGACGTACGAGCAGCGTGTGGAGCAAAAGGAGGTATTTTGAGGGACGTTTATAGACCGATATAGATCAGTTTCATGTTTTAAAGCACGATTTCCACATTCCCGACTGTTGGGTGACATGTGGAGACCCCAGGTTCAGGAGCGGTAGGTTACATTAAGCGATGCATGTCGATACCAACGAGACGGTATCAGCAGTTGGTCCGTAAACCGCAATTTCCTGGTTATTGTCTGTTGGTTGACTGGCGAATATGGGTGTTGGGTCAGATACTGCGCCTTCCATGCAGCGATCTTGGTTACCAACCAAATCCCCAAGCTGCATGAATACTTGCATCTGGTGGTTCAAACTCACGCTGCGCAGTCAGCCTCGCGGTCAGCCATTCCAGCTCAATTGAGATATTTGAGAGAACAACGCTCATGTCATTCCCGAGACTTGATTATCTAGAGCTCTCTGATCCAACGAAATGATGCATGTTCAGAAGCCACTACGAGCATATACGAGAGGTTCACCGTCTCAAGATGACCTCGAGCGACAAGATAATCTCGTCCAACCTGAGGAAACGAGCAATGATACGAGACCTCATCAACTAGCCCAAGTATCAACAAGTTCATCACGAAGCAGCCTTGGGGCGGATCAAGTGCACAGAGTCCGCTCCAAAATCGAGGAAAGCAATGTCAAAGAAGGGACATCTGGTGAATGGCTTCCTAAATTGAAGCTGGACGAATCTCGTGCTCGTAGGCATTCTCTTCGCAAAGAAGAGCTTCTCAAAGAACTGGACTCGTTGATGGGTCCAGAGAAGTGCGCGTTACTTATTTGCACGGGTCAAGAGGACAATTGCCAAATCATGCCTGTACTAATCAAGAATTCGGACGTTTCCGAGACCCAGTGGCGTGAGGCCCATCGAGAATGGCATAGCTATAGGGCCGCATGGAGATCATGGCTTCCATGGTACGGCGTCGTAAGTTTGAGTATAGTTGAGGTACGCTCAAAGTCACACTTGATACTGTGAAGGGACTTCCCTGCTAACCAATCTGCCAGGTCACGATTATGAGTCGATGGCCAGACGCTCAGATGCGCAGTCCCATGGCATATGTCGGAACGTATAGGCCTGAGGACATCAAAGTACAACTTGCACGTCTACGTCTCGACAAAGCAGAACGCGAAAAAGCAGAACTTGAACGCGAATACGAATACTTGGGGTGTGAATATGATTGTTACAACAGCATATGGGACCACGACCCTAAATGCCCCGTCATAGTAGGGGACGGCCTTCCCATCCGTTGCTTGTGCCCAGAGCAAGAGTACTGTGAAGCTCTGAGAGACGTATCACGGTTAAGAAGGCGTTCGTTTCTGAAGGGATTCTTCTGCCACCCAGAACTTGCCACCTTGAACGACTCGATGGATGAAAACAACCTTCTAATCAGTTACCGGTACGTAAGCGGTCGTCGCTCAAGTGGTCTTGTTACTGATGTCCATGTTTCTATCAAGGGCATTAGCGTCACAGCTTGATAAATGGCATTGTCCCAAGCTCTGGGAACTCACATTCCCTGGTATTCACATCGAAGAAGGTTGGCTCTTGAGTCAACCTATTTTCATATTGACACTCTTGAGCATCGTAACGCTGTGCCTCTCTGTGTTAATTTCATGGCTTGTGTACGGAGACTGGGGTGTCGCCTGGCAAATTGGAGGATGTTTCCTTGCGCTGTTAGGGTTTGTCTTCTCATGTATACATATTTCACTTTGATAAGAAGATATCAACAATGTAGATGTAGGGGGACAGCTGTGTTACATTCATTACATTGACAGCTGTTAATGGCTCGACCTGTTACTCCCTTGCAAGTTCTGCGAACAGTCGCGTGTCGTTATACCTTGAAAAGGCTTGACGACTCACCCCTCGGCTAGAATATCTTCAGCTGGTTGAAGACTTTAGCTAGCCTTCGGCAAAGGACTCAAGCCATGGGGACGCCGCCGTAAAAGCGAGTTTGCGAAGACATGATCCAGGGACCGTTCGGGTGGTTTGACTATTCTATCACACTTGACTCCATCTTTAACAATTCCATAAGTACATCCGTCCTAGTCCACAGGCCTAGGATAATGGTGTGACTGATGTGAAATAATTTCTACTGCGCTGAGTCTGGACTGCTTACGACGCGCAAAAATCACCACATTCACCTTTGGTATCCCATGAACAAACACAATCCAAGTCGTGCACCGAAAACTCATCGTCTATAGTTGAGAAAAAACCCAAACGCCATGCTCACATGCACATTCCCATAACAGACCCTTCAGTCGTCAAACCCCTCAAACTCATCATCCTTGCCTCCCTTGCCCTTCTTCTGATTCCTCTCCCGAATCAACCGAATCATCTCCTCCAGCTCGGCCTTGTCTCCCTTCTCCTCCTCCGTCATCTTGGACACCGTCTCCGCCTCCTTACGCTTCCTCCTCTTCTCTCTCCTTTCGACCCTGACGTCCTCCTGTTCATGCTTGCCGCTCCACGCCTCCGTGTTCCTCTTCCTGCGCTTCTTCTCCTCCGCCCTGCGCTCCGCAAACTCGGTCTGATCCGCCGCCAGCGCCTCCCGCCGCGCCTTCTCCCGCAGCTTCTCCTTGTACGCAAAGTTGTCCCAGTCAATCTCCTGACCGAGCGTCTTGTCGCCCTCCCACTTTTTCAGCTCGGGCATCTTGGGCATGCGCAGGAGGCCCCAGCCCTTGGCGAGGTCAGCCCAGTCGAGCGAGGCGGTGGGGAAGATGGAGGAGGCCTGGTGCGCGCCGTAGGAGCGGGCCCAGGAGACAAAGCCCTTCTGCGCCTTGTCGTAGAGGGCGCGGTCGGTCTTGACGAGCGTGCGGATCTTTTCGGCAGCTTCGTCCGCGTCGGCTTCGGTGGTCGTGGTGTCGGGACGCTCGAGAGGCTTGATGGGTGTTTTTCGTACTTCGAGGAAGCGGACGTAGTCTTCTTCGGGGCCGGGGTGCAGCATGACCACGGACAGGCCTTTGCGGCCGGCGCGACCAGCTCGTCCGTTGCGGTGGATAAAGACCTTGGGGTCTGAAGGCGCGTCAATCTGGACGACAAGATCGACCTGGGGAATATCGAGTCCTCTGGCGGCGACGTCGGTCGTCAGGAGGACAGTCGGGGAAACGGATGTGAGGAACTTGTTGAAGTTTTTCTCACGGACCTTGGCAGGGTGTTTTCCGTGCAGCGGTACCACGGCAAACTCCTCTGGCAGCAAGAGCGGCAGCACATGCTGGAAATAGTCGACGGACGCGCACGCCGACAGAAAGACGATGCTCCTCTGCGGCTTGACAGACAAGTTCTGCAGCAGCTTGGCCAGCGCTGGCAGTTTTTGGCTTGCAGGCTTGAGCAGGTAGCTCATCTGCAGACTCGCGGGGGTCTTTCTATCCTCGAGGATGCCGCCGCCCTTCATCTTGACCTTGACCTCGATCTTGACGGGGTTGCGCAGGCCGACGCGGATGATCTCGCCGACGGCCTCGCTGACGCTCGCGCTGAAGAGGCCTGTGCGACGCTGCTTGGGCAGGCTGCCGAGGATCTTTTGCAGGTCCTGCTTGAAGCCGAGGTCGAGCAGACGATCCGCCTCGTCGAGGACGAGCATCTCAAACGACGATTGGGGGCAGTGCACGTGCGGTGACGACAGCAGCTCGACCAGTCGGCCTGGCGAGGAGATGAGGATGTTGGGAGAGTGCCTCATGAAGAAGCTCAGATCCTGCGCCGTCTTGGTCGTGCCGCCGACGAGCAGCTGGGGCACCACGACGGGCACCGTCGAAGCAGGTCGCCTCTCCTCCTCCTTGAGGTGCGGCAAGATCTCGGCCGAGGGGGGATGGAACGCGAGCAGGGACAGCAGCACGGTGTGGATCTGAGCGGCCAGCTCGCGGGTCGGAGACACGATGATGGTATTGACGTGGTGCTTCTTGGTCGGCTCCTCGGCGCGCAGGATGCGCTCGACGACGGGGATCAGGAAGGAGAGGGTCTTGCCGCTGCCCGTGACGGCCTCGACGACGACGTCCTTGTTGCCCAGGAAATGGGGGATCGTGGCGGCCTGGACGGGGGTCATCTGGGCGAAACCCATGGTCGACACGGCGTCGAGGATCCATTCGGAGAGGGGCGGTGTGAGCGACTCCCACGCGCGGGGGTTTCTTTTGGGTTTTGACGTCGACATTTGCGGTGGTTTTGCGGTTTGCGACCAGACTGACTGACGAGTGATGGTTGTCGCTGCGCACATGAAGGTGTAGAAGAAATCCAGGGAACTTTTTCTTATCGATTGCGATGCAAGGAACCCCACCATCGGCGCATTCACCTTTAATAGAGGTGGACAACGATGAGTTGGGCAATGGAATGCGAGTATGGATTCTCTTTTTCAGCAAAAGTTTCTCGGTGAGTGAAGGAAAAGGGCACATACTCCAACTCGATGCAATATTGAGTCGAGTGGATGAAGGGACCTGGCCAGACTGAGATGTTAAAATTTTTAGCTATATATACTACAAAAAGCTGCTCGTGGTCAATCACTGGTCGGTTAGCTCAGTTGGTTAGAGCGTCGTACTAATATTCAACCTTGAATGTCAAGTAATGCGAAGGTCATGAGTTCGACCCTCATACTGACCATTTATTTTGGTGCGCGGTTGTCTGTAGCAGCTCCTCTTTTTTGGTGTTGTTAGCGATTTCCAAGGATCGAGAATCATGGTCCCAGAACTGGAAAGACGAGCATATTTCTTTCTTTGTTCTTCCCTCTGTGCCACTATCGTGATGCGAAAAATATGTGCACAGCACCGTGCGTGACGTGAAGTGAGCATTTTGGAACATCGACATTAGATACCGCACTTTGCATACTGTGTTCAATTTTGAGTCAACCAACAAGGCATAACCTCGATCCATAGACTAAGCAATCCTATTTGTCAATTTGCTAAATGTCATGCTTCGTCTCGCGAATGTACAGCGCGTGGCCGCTGACCTGATGAGCTTCGTAGGTACAGGGTAGCTCACAGTTGGGCATACGTCAAGACAGCAGAACCCAACTTTGTCTCAAATTGTATCTTCAGACAGAAATGCAAGTGAATCTGCGACGGAGCACGTCATGACCCGACTCTCTTGATTGCCGATCCTGTGATACTGCACATGCCACAAGCTCCATCTGTCGTCGTTGTTGCACTACTCGTCCCTGACACGTGACATCACGTAGCGGTCACATGCCCGACTCTGGCGTCGACGAGCGTAAGCAGAGAAAATCTTGGGATCCATCCATCGGTCAATCTCACGACCTTGCACGACCCGACGGATTTCCTCGAACCTGTTCCAACATCGTTCTCCGAAGCGAAGCTTGTATTCGCACGACCTCAATCATTCAGCATTACTACACGATTGCAGGATCTGACGCAGCCCACCTATCGTCTATCCTCCTCGTCCTCATCCTCCTCCACCCGGCGTGTCTCTCCCAATCGAACATGCGGCGGGGTTCTCATCCTCCGTCGCATCGTGCCCTACAATTTCCAATCTGGATTCAGCAATAGACCGTCCCGCAAGCACGCTTCCTGACGAGGACGCCCAAGACCTGCCCCCCTTGTCACTCCTCGCGCCGTCATCCAGCACACAGCCGCTGCCTGCCTCTCGTCGCGACAACCATCGCCTCCTTTTCGCCTCATCGACCTTTACCTCTCTCAAGCGCCTCATCGTCGGCGCCGTCACCTGTCCGGCCCTCCCGCCTTTCACTTTTGCCGCCATGGCAAGCCGCCGGACATCCGGCGTGCCCGCGACCCCGCGCGTAATAAGCCCGAGCCCGACCCCGTCCGAGCGCGCAGATGTCGACTACAACGGGCCCGTCACACGCTCTGCGGCGAGGAGCAGGGTGTCCACTCCGCAGCCCGTCATCGAAGAGCCCAGCGATGAGTCGGACTCGCCTGATCTGCGCCGCGCGAGGACGAGAAGCCGGTCGCCCATGGAGTCGCGACGACCACAGCGCTTGACCCAGCGCCAGACACCGAGCCGAAAGGCTTCAGAAAAGGGCAAGACAGAAAAGAAGCAGACGGACAAGGAGCAAGCCGAGATCAAACCCAACGGTGACGAGGCACAAGCACAACAAGACGAGAGTGCAGAGCGCAGCAATGGCAAGGCAAAAGTCACAAACGGCCACCTCGCGCCGCCCCAACCCGCCGCTCCGGCCGGCTGGACCTGGCGCGACTTTTCCCGCTCCCCGAGTCCTCTCGGCCTCATCCCCATCCACCGCCACTGGCGCACCTTTGTCCACAAGCACGAGGTGCCCCGCAAGGTCCTCCACGTCTCCATCGGCTTCTTCGTCGTCTGGCTCTACCTCACTGGCACCCAGACCTCCTCCGTCCCGCCCTACCTCATGGCCGGCCTGATCCCCATCACGACCGTCGACTGGCTGCGGCACAAGTACGCGAGCGTCAACCGGGTCTACGTGCGGTACCTCGGCGCCCTGATGCGCGAGAGCGAGTACGCCGGGTGGAACGGCGTCATCTGGTACCTCCTCGGCGCCTGGATCGTGCTCTTCTGGTTCCCCAAGGACGTGGGCGTCATGAGCGTCCTGCTGCTGAGCTGGTGCGACACGGCCGCGAGCACCTTCGGCCGCCTCTGGGGAGCGTACACCCCACGCATCCGCCGCGGAAAGTCCCTCGCCGGGTCGCTGGCTGCGTTCGCCGTCGGCGTCGCCACCTCGGTCTTCTTCTACGGCTGGCTCGTGCCCTCGTTCGGGCCCATGCCGGGCGACGAGACGTTCCTCTTCAAGGGCGTGCTGTCGCTCCCGCAGACTGTCTGCCGCGCCCTCGGTTTCTCCAGCGCGGCGCAGACCACCATCGGCGGCGGTCTCGCCCTGAGCGTGATGAGCATCTTTTCCGGGTTCATCGCCTCCGCTAGCGAGGTCGTTGACCTTTTCGGCTGGGATGACAACTTGACCATTCCCGTGCTCAGCGGTGCGGGTCTCTGGGGGTTCCTCAAGATCTTTGGATAGAGCATTTGCGATTTCCTTTCACGCGAGGTTTGTGTGGGCGGCCGTTTGATACAGTATAGGAGGGCAATGCATCTTGTGTGTTGGCATATCTTCTTCTCCTTTTTCTTGTTCTTTTCCTATGTTACTTTTTGTGCGAAATATTCGGGGATCAAGACTCGGCAATGATTTTCTTGGATGACCACTTTGGACAGGGCTATGGAACGGTACGCGAGAGTCATTTACGCCGGTTAGATAGAATTGACCAACATGTATATTATCCAGATAACCTAGGACGCATCTCTAATTGTACTCACATGATATCCTCTCTCTACGAGTCTGGCGAAAAACGATGCAATTAAAATCAGAAAAAAATTGTCGATCAATCTCCTTGCAGCAAAGAATGGTGGTGGACATGGGGGGGGGGGGGGGGGGGTGGCACCCAGCCGCGGGTTGACGTGGTCCAACCCGGGCCCAGTCCCTCCACCGAGTCCGTCCGTCTGTCCGTCATGTCGCCCTCGCCGATGCAACACGCTGTGCAGAAGGAACTTGCGTGCCATGCGGATCATACACGTTTGTCGTTCTCTTTGGGTCTTCCATGATGAACCCACACAGAGGCGAGAATGCGTTGTCACTGCTGCAGAGGCGACGAGTGTACATACGCGGCCTATCTAGGCATGCGAGGATGCTTGCTGACTATATTTTGCCATCTTGCATGTTTAGAATGTCATGATAGTACCGTCAAGTCTGTTGAGATGACTAATATAGAATATGGTCATCCGTCTCGTAAGATGACAACAACCCGTCCGATTAGCCCACTCGACTGTCTTTGGATCCGACGAAAAGCGCGAAACCATCTAGAGAGAGATGAAAATCCTTGATTGATTTAAAACAAAAGTCAGGCTATCTCATCATATGCATCATCTGTACAAATTGGTAGCTACAGCGGCAGCTGCATGCGAGTGAATCCACCCTACGCCTGACTTGTATGGTCGACATTGACACGCAACATACTCGACGCTTTCACGTATATGAGCTTTCAATCTCCAACAATCTTGTACCACTGGCCAAAAACAGCCCATCATCAAGTTCAGATTCCTTCAAGTCATCTTGAGTCTATTAGCGACGCCTCGAATCTGGCTTTCTTAGACAGTATGCACAAAGGTGGGGGCGAGGGCGTCGGCCACCTTGATGAGCCAGGCATGTTCTGCCTTGCCCTCCCTTCGACAAAGCCATCTTTTCTGCCAATCAGGTATTCCGAAAATCATGCAGCTCGCTTCCTCTGCACCGGTTCAATTTCGCCTCTGACTGTGTGCTTGTCCCCAATGAGGTGGCAGAAAACTCAGGCACTCAGCCCTGGCGGCGTGGTAAAAGACAAGGCGGGGGGAGGGCAGGGCGTCACCGCAAGATTCTTCCGTATCGTTTTGCCTGGTCAGTCAGTGTTTCAATCTATCCAGTTTCTCCCCATAATGGCATTCTTTACCTCAATGACCAGAAAGATTCTCGCTGCGTGTTTCATCACTTGTTCTTCGCCATGACGAGTCCACCTCGGCTCATCATCGCCCGACTCCTTTCACTCAACCTGCCCAGCCGACGCAGCTCTGCCCGACGCACCTCTCGTTTCGTAGAAAATCTCACGTTCCACGCCCCTCCACCCCTCCCTCCCTCCTCTGCGTGGCCTTGAGATCCCACACGCACTGCATCTATCTGCACCTGCACCTGCGCTGCGCATCCGAGCCCAATCCTGACATACATGACGAGGCGCGAATGTTGGTGCCTTTCCTTTCCTTGTCTGCAACGTCCATTCCCCATTTAGCGGTGCAGAGCACATTTGATTTCCCCGGCCTCACTCCCTCATCTTGTCTCTCTTCTTCGACACGCTCTTTGCACCACTGACCTCGGGTTTCTTTCTCCACTCTGATACATGATGGTGTCAGCCGACGACATCGGTAGCTCCGTTACATGTTCGGACGCCCCTCCCTGTTGTGTGATCTCGTCGTCCTTGTCTAGCGCAAACTTGGCTCACTGCACGTCGCCGGCTGCCTCATCATCATGTCATGGCTTTGTGCTGCGTAACGGAAGTAATCACGAAGAGCCACGAAGAGCTCTGGTATCCTCTGATCTTGAAGGATGATCCAGTGCCATAGTCTTCACTGGAAAGACTAGTTTCAAGAGCTAAGGGACGGAGAAGCGAGAGCAATACAAGTGGCTGTCCGCCTTTCCTTAAAAGTGTGAGTATATCCCAAGCACTCAACACCCGATATCCCGCCACATTCTCGGACCAGCAGCCCGGCAAACTTCTGCCACTTTGCTTCCCATTTCTTTTCGTACGCCCCTCCCTGTATCATTCATTTCCATCTCCACGCATGCCGTGTCATTGTCCGGCATGTCTTTCCCAAACTCTCCACAGCGCAACCCTATCATCGACCCACGCTGCCTCTCCTCCTAGGCCGAGCTCGTCGTCGTGCTGGACTAGCCACGCCGCTTCCCAACCCAATCAAGACCGTTCACAAATCTCGCGTACGCTATCCGCAATCTATTCCTTCTTCTTGCAGAACCGTTATCCCTTATTGGTCCGTAGCGTAATAAAACATCACGGCTGGTTGGGTGGCTCTGGATGTCCACCCATTTGCTGATACCACCGCCGCCACGCCCCCCAATCCTTACCATCGCGATCCGTCTCGTCTCGCCACGACCGGACCGACCAACAGTCCCCCCCCCCGGACATTCATCCTCACCTTCCTCTTTCCTTTACACCCGTCACACATGACAGCTCGAGCGTGCGGGGTCATGTTGATCCTGCCCAGGCCTTGGATCCGGGTGAATGGTAATGCCGGTATGATGCTGTGCTTTCGATGCCGTCTGAGAGCATCTCGAAAAGTATAAAAGGGTGCATCTTGACCAAAGCCTGGCCGTCTCCTTCTTCTTTCTTTTTCTCTCCTTCCTAAATGCTCAATCAAGTGAATTCATCTTGCCTTAATCTTACAAGTCTTCATTTACCTTGCGCCTTGGCTCCTTTCTAAGTTCATCCATCATCATAAGAACGCCTTTCAGAAGAACTGCAATCGCAGCCCCCCAAAATGTCCTCCTCATACACCTACAGCAATTCCGCCTACCCTGGCGCCTGGTCCATTCCCTCTAAAGGCAACCAGTACCCATCCTCCTACAACTCTTACGGCTACTCCCTCTCTCCACCGGAATGCGACGACACTGCCTCCTCCTCCTCCGCTGTCCCATCCTACGCCTACGGCGGCGGTCACCACAACCACCACCACTACGGCCGCAGCAGCGGCGGCAGCGCCTACTCGGCCACCTCGGCGGGCTCATACGTCGGCAGTTCCTCGAGCTCCGAGTACGATGACTACGTCTCCAGCGGCACGTCGGCCGCGGGCGTTGATTTCCAGGACTACATGCAGGATCGGTTCGCGAGCTCGTTCAACCCGATCCCGCTGGACAGGGGATTGGCGATGCAGGCACAGACGTGAGTTGATACTTTCACTGGGGAAAAAAGAGCATCTTGCAAAAATCAAGTCATCTTCGAGCATTTCGAGAACGGGGCGCTGACAATGACATGTTAACAGTTCCGGCAAGATGAACGCAAAGCAGCGCGAGCTGATGGACCTGCAAAAGCAAGCGCAGACCCGCCTCGCGAGGACGAGGGAGCGCTTCGCAGAAGGCATGCGTGATGCGAGAGACGTGCGAAATGATCTCGAGTGGACGCAGAAGAAGATGACGTGAGTCGGTCCCGCTTCCACCTCATCATTCCGGTTTCCCAGCATGTTATTGCCCTCGCGAACGATTCCCGCGAGAATGAAAAAGACGCAAAGATTTCGAGCCTTTGAAAAATCAGACTTCAGAAAGCTAACAAAATAATAATAGATCACTTCAGAACAAGGCCGCGCGGAAGCACCCGCACGAGTACCAGAAGGCGCGCGCTCGCTACCCTTCTCCCCAATACGATTGAACGCCCAAACTATTTGATGTTCTGGTTTCTCTATTTTCTCACATTAATCATTGTTTTCTCTCTATGTAATAAAAAGGCGAACGGCGGAAGGAGGTTTGCGAAATTCAAGCATTCAAAGAGACGCTCGTTGTCAAGACCGGCACTCCCCCACTCACACCACCACCACCATCTCGGTTCGTTCCGAACCGGGCGCCAGGGGCAGAAACATTATAAGCGCCACGAACGTCTGACGTGCAGATGTGATCAAGGGAAAGAGAGAGCTGCAAGATTGACAGGAACTCCGCTTAGCGTTTCTGCAGCAAGATCTGAGGGACGCAAAAGTGGGCGGATCCTTGATACTTTGCAGCCCAAGAAGAGGGCGTGCGGAGAGGCGTGTTTCTTTCTCCCCCTCGAGCTTGATGCTGCGTGATTGGACGAGGGAGAGCAGTGGGTTCCGGAGAGGAGACTAAGACTACGCCCCCGTATAGCGATGGCGGGGTGTATGAAAGCGACGGGAGTGCGTAATGACTTCTCTGGAGGCGTTGCTGTGATAGCAGGGGTGTGATAGTCTGTATACTCATCATCGGGGTCCTTATGGATGCCAGATGTAACAGATGAGGGGTGTGAGAGTGATGGAGCTGTTCTCTGAAGAGGGGTTCGATCCGGACAAACGTTGGACAACGGCGCGGCTTTCCTTTCTCGACGGGGCGTTTGTTTGCGGGGTATTTTTGAATACGTAGCGAATCACGATATGACAGTGCCCTTGAGATTTTGTCCGCTATGACCAGACACCGTGGGGTGGGCAGCCAAGACTTATCCTGACTGAGTAGGCGCTTCAGACGTGAACCGTAACCAGCCAAGTTCACTCCTGGATCCTGTGTGAAGAGGGCCTCGGGCATGTATATAGACTAGACCAGAGCATCCGTAACATGCTGTGGTACGGTACGCCCACCTGTTTGTCATCAGAGTCCAAGTATAATCGCTCTGGCGTGCGAGATGGCGTGTATGAAGATGGACTCAATTCGTAGTGTATCACGTGACCACACTGGGCTCGTCGCCAGACTCCTTGCTCGTCGCCGTGTTGTAGTGACCCCGAGCCAGCCAGGGTCCTTTTGTCTCCAAACCGATACTCTTTTCCAGTCTCTCCCACGGATTCTCATTCGACATGGGATCATAGTATCCTTCGTACCACAAAGGATTGTGTCCATGTCCGCTTCTTCCCAGCGCCCGACCCCCTCGACCGCCGTGTCCTGCTCCCCTTCCTGTGCTCCCAACAGACGGGGCAGGCCGAGCCGGTAAGCTTGCAGCACCAGTGAGGGGCTGTTCTGATGCTGTTCCCGCGGTCTCTTGCTTCTGTTGGTGCTGCTCGTCATCCTCATCATCGTCGAGAGCAATCTCATCCGTATTGGTCTTCGCGGGCCGATTTCCGAGCGGTGCGGAGTTCGCGCCTGATGCGGACGGCTTGGAGTGTGAAGGTTGTACGTTGAGGGCTTGAGGGAGTGAAGCATCAACGTTAGGGTTGTAGCGACGTTTCTTGGCTGGGTGATCTTGAGAGCCAAATGCTGAAAAGCCCATGAGCTGGGCCATATCTTGGGCGTCGTCCTCCATGATGCTGAAACGGAACAAATCAGAGGAATCCAAGAACTTTGAACAAAGTGTGGTTGAAGAAGCAGAAGAAAGATTTGGCGTTGAATAGTGGTAAACGTCGTCGTATGTTGAGCAATGATCGAGGATGAAGTTCATTATCGTCGTCGTCCTGAGCCCCACTTTTGCCAGCCGTGATGTGACCCCAACCCTTGAATCTCGGATCTCACAACTGCCGACGCGTTGAACCAATCAATATGAGCCTTGGCTTCACGTCTTCATCTCACCTCACTTCACTTCACTTGTCTCTTCTACTTCCACAGTCTCTTCAAATCTTTGCCGTCGGTTCTTGATCCTATCTAATTAAATCCATAGAACTTGCAGAAACCAGCAATGGCGAGCTCAGAACCCACCGCCAATCAGGCTCCTCCACCTGACGTAGCCAGCCTCCCAGCCTTCTACCTCGAGCCGCCCTCGAAATACACCACCAAAACCGCCAACGTCCACAGGAAACTCCAACCCCCGTCCCTCGAATGGCTCTCCCGCACCTGGACGGTCACTCATTCCACCCTCTCCATGTGGCGCTCCGCCCGCAACGTCCGCATAACCTACACACCTCTCCCGTCCTCCTCTCCATCCAAGGTTCAAATCGATGACCTTGTCGAGTACGAACCCACGTCCTCCACCACCAAACTGAAGACGGTACGCGGAATCGACACGCAATGTGCTGATGCCCCGACGAACTGGGATTGGCGCGGCAGAAGCTGGCTCTTCTTCGTGACGTCTCACTGGGAGGTGCTGGGGTGGGGGGAGGTCAAGGATGACGCGGGTGAGGTGGTGGAGAGGTGGGTTGTGACGTGGTTTGCGCCAACGGTGTTCACCAAGGAGGGGCTGGACTTGTATAGTGACCAGAGAGAGGGGATGAGTGAGGCGTGCTTTGGGAGAGTGATGGAGGCGTTGAAGGGGGTGCATAAGCTGGAGAAACTAGGGTTTGAGGAGACGGAGGGGTGGCGAGCAATGGTGAATGAGGACATGGCGCCTGTGGAAATCAAGCTGCCGTGGGTTGAGGGGTGAGAGAACGGAAACAGAGTCATAACTTCGTAATGTCTATTGTATATCTTATTGTGGCGTGGTTACCTCTTTGGACTCCGCGAGCGTGACCGCTGTCTCCTCGACCTTCCATCTTCACCCTCGTGTCGACGAGATCGCTCACGTCGATCATGTCGGTCTCGGTTTTCTTCTCTGTGCTCATTGCCGTCCCTGCCACGATGCCCTCGCCGCTCTCTGTCTCGCGACCGTGAACGATGCCTCGCGCGCTCTCCATGCCTGTCTCTGTCCCTGCTCCTCTCGCGCCGGCGCTCCCGCCTCTCGCGATGCCTCTCCTCTCTGATCATCTCCTTCAGCTCTCGGTCTCTCTCCTCCTGAACTGCCTTCCTCTCCTTCTTCAACTCCCTCACCTTGGCCGCGCCGCTCTTCATCATCATCAAGGGATCATTCGTGACCATTCGCTGCGTTTGCCTCTCCTTTCTTCTGGGATCGTCATTGCCCCAGACATCTTTGGATGGTCCGTCGGGAATCTCTGATGAGCCATGCGAGTACCACGGTTTTGACGGCGCGTTCTTGCCCGCTGCTGTAGCGAGACGTATCCTGTACTGATCCTCGTATTCCTGCTGCCTCTTCCTCTTTTGCCGCTCGACATCCTCATTCTTCTCCGCATGCGCCCTCTGCTTCTCATCCCCAAAGAGATCGATGTGGCCCGTCTGGTCAATGATGGGTGCCGAGCTGATGTCTTTCTTGGGTATCGTAGCCATCTCCAGCCCATCACCACTCTGCCGGCTCTGGGCAAGGCGCATTTCAAAATCCGTGTCATCCTCGCCCTGCCGCTTCCTAGGCCTCTTTCCGCTCACGCCTCGTTCAGCATGTGTCGGACGCCTGGCCCCCTCGACTTGTGCCTCTGGCTCGGGCTCCGGTAAGGGAGGTGGCTCTTCGCCTCTAAGAATGGCGAGCCGGCGCTGCGCGTCAACCTCCTGCATGCGCTGCTCCTCTGCCTCCTCGGTGGCCCTGGCAGCAGCCTCATCGCGGCGGACGCGGGCAATGTTGTCTGCATTGTAGACGTTCCATGATTTCTTGCCCAAGAGATGCCTGTCGACGGTCAGCAATTTGTCACATTCTGTAAGTGCGAGACTTCTCACAATGGCATATTTGAAAGGTTCTCAAGGACCGATGAGGAAAGGATGATATATCTCACAAGCTTTGAGGTCGCTTGATGGAAGGAGAAGTGACTCTGGTCACAGGCCGGTCACATGACAAAGGTCGGTCGCATCGACGACATTGGGCAGTGCTCAGCGCCTGACGGACCCCTAAATAGCCTGGGAGTCCCCTGTAGATCCAGGCGCTCGCCCAGGACGGATGGCTGAAGGCGCTAAACCGCTTTCGATCGGGCATTCGTCACTCTAGAAATCTGTTCTCTCGATATCAGCGTAAGGATTCGTGCCACAGTAGAGTGAAGACAAGAGTCATTCAGAGCTACAGCTGAAGGCTTACATACACGGCTCGCTAGAGTAACAAGCAACAATCTCCAAGCCGGGGATACAGTTCCAGACGCGACAGGTTTCAGACTCAACAGTTGGAGGCCAGCGTAATAGCCACATCTTGCTTAATCAACGTTGAAAACCTCGAGCAAGTTGCTATTGTACCAAGTATAGGCATGTCGTCAACGAAAATGCAACTTTCAGATTTAGAACCAGCCAAATAAATCACCTGCACATGCACATGTAGTCATTCCAGAGCAAGTAAGACCCCTGGTGTACACGCAGATGTGCCCCGCTACCCTCACCGTCCCGCCACTGCATGTCGTAGCTCCCTCAGCCAGAGCTCCAACCTCAACCTCCCCCTTCCATCATCATCATCTCCCTTTCACCAAGCAAAAGCGTGTACTCATCTTCGATTCTGGCCATACGGGAAGAAATCGAGCCTCAGTAGACGTCAACAATAGAAAGTTCTCATTCCAGATATGTCAAGAGCGCCACCACCTGGCGGCTCGGGGCGCATGCCCTTCGGCGGCATGGGCTTGCCTGGAGCCAACCCCCGAGCTCAAGGTGGCCAGCGGCCCGACCCTCGACAATACGAGAATCCCAACCAGGGCTACACCGGCTACGGCTCACCACAATCTGGTGGTTACGGCGACCCGCGTATGGCACAGCAAGGAGGCGGTGGAAGACCACCACCGCAGCAGTACAATGAGAAGCCTCAAGGGCAAGCACGTCAGGTTCCTCTCCGGGTTGAGAAGGTTGCCGACAAGTCGATGCAGTCTCGTTTGATCTACGGGAACATGTAAGTCTCTCACGACATCATCACGGCTGGGACCAGCCGCATCGCGTGTGACACAAGCTGACTATCAACCAGGTGCGCCGTGTCCCCCGATGACTTTCCTCCCAACCGCGACGGTTCCGATCTCTACATCCTTCTCCGAGGCGGCGAGCCCCGTGGCGAATACGTCGTCACAGCCAAACCCGTGCAAGGATTTCCTGCAGGCGGTATTAGTCTGTCCGATCCCCAGCGATCATGGGCCGGCATCACCATGAGGGATACCTTCACCGGCGAGATCTACGACCCCTTTGCTTCTGGAGGCAAGGCATACCTGGGCCAGCTGGATCTGGAGATCGGATTCGCCTCGCCGAGCAAGAAGACCGAAGTGCCGTACGATGAGGACGAGCTCGCCAAGATGTTCCTCGATACGTGCCAGAACCAGGTCCTAGCGCCTGGACAGCGCATCCTGATGGACGTTCGCAACATCCCCCTGCTGGTGATCGTCAAGACCGTCGGCCTCACGGATCTGGCCATGTCGTCTGACAGCAGCAGCAAGCAGACATTCAGAGAGCCCAACGCCCGCGGTATTCTTACCAACCAGACGCGGATCTTGTTTCATCGTGACGGAAAGGGCGACTTCAACCTCAAGCCGTCCATGAACAAGCCCAACTCCAACGCCATCCTGGCGCCCGACTTCAAGTTTGAGGACATGGGTATCGGTGGCCTGGGTGATGAGTTCGCGACCATCTTTCGCCGTGCTTTCGCCTCTCGCGTCTTCCCTCCCGGCCTGGTCGCCAAGATTGGTATTCCCCACGTAAAGGGTATGCTGCTCTACGGTCCTCCCGGTACCGGAAAGACCTTGATTGCTCGACAGATCGGAAAGATGTTGAATGCCCGCCCACCCAAGGTTATCAACGGTCCTGAGGTACTCAACAAGTACGTCGGACAGTCGGAAGAGAATATCCGCAAGCTGTTTGCCGATGCAGAGAAAGAGTACAAGGAGAAGGGCGATGAGAGCAGTCTTCACATCATCATCTTTGATGAGCTTGACGCTGTCTGCAAGCAGCGTGGCTCCGGCGCGGGCGGCGGCACCGGTGTGGGAGACAGTGTCGTGAACCAGCTTCTCTCCAAGCTCGATGGTGTGGATCAGCTCAACAACATCCTCCTCATCGGTATGACAAACCGAAAGGACATGATCGATGATGCACTCCTCCGTCCCGGACGTCTTGAGGTTCACCTTGAGATCTCCCTGCCCGACGAGCCTGGTCGTCTGGAGATTATCAAGATTCATACCTCCAAGATGCGTGAAAATGGTCTTCTCGATTCTGACGTCAACATGGAGGAACTGGCCGCCAATACCAAGAATTACTCTGGTGCCGAGCTCAACGGTGTCGTCAAGGCAGCTGCGTCTTTCGCCTTCTCTCGACACACTGAGGTTGGCCAGCTCGCCGCCGTAAAGCAGGACGTTGTCAACATGAAGGTCAACCGTGCCGACTTTCTGAACGCCCTCACCGAGGTTCGTCCGGCATACGGTGTGTCCGAGGCTGAACTCGAAGACGCTTTGCGTCTTGGTATCATCCACTACAGCCCTCACATTGACGCCAACATCCGCCAGATGATGCGTGTCGTCGGTATGATCCGTGAAGATCCCAACAAGTTCAGCACTTCTGTTCTCTTCCACGGACCAAAGTCAGCTGGTAAGACGGCCCTGGCGGCGCATATCGCCATGGAGTCAGGCTTCCCGTTCATCAAGATGGTCTCTCCGGCGGATCTGGTAGGCTACAGAGACGACGCAGCGAAGAAGGACTATGTGCACAAGGCGTTTGCGGATGCCTACAAGTCGCCGGCGAGTATTCTCATCTTGGACGACTTTGAGAGGTTGATTGGGTGGAACCCGATCGGTCCTCGCTTCTCCAACACGATGCTGGAGGCCCTCACCACCCTGATCGTATCCAAGCCGCCAAAGGTATGTTTGCTCCCTACTTTGCCTTGACAAGCTGTCAGTCAGCTGATAATCCCATAGGGCCACCGTCTTCTCGTCTTTGTGACCACCTCCAAAGCCTCCGTCCTCAAGATGCTGGAAATCGACATGGACTTTGCCAAGAAGCTCGCCGTCCCCGCCGTCTCCAACCTGCGGGAGCTCGGCGCCGTACTGGAGGAGTCGCACGTCTTCGACTCGGAGAAGATTGGCCAGGCGCTCAGCGCGGTGCAGCAACGCACGGGATCGGAACAGGTGGGCGTGGGTATCAAGACTATTCTAGACTGCATTTTCGAGGCCAAGAGGGGGACTGACATGCTGGAGACGTTTACGGATCTACTGGTTGAGAATATTCATGCGGCGCAGGGATAAGCAGTTGGGAGGGTTGACACTGCTGACATGAGCACATAGAGTAAGCGGTTTGATGTTACTATCGATTTGGTTGATTTGTCTATATACATGTCATAGATAGTAAAGATCGCAAGCAAAAGAATATGCAAGCCCTTTGATGAGAAATAGCGTTGAGATTCAATAAGGATAACCCGTGATTGAAGGCAAAAAACGAAGTTGCGGAAACTGTGGATTGAACACAGGACCTTTAGATAACAAGGAATTGTAGGTCTGAAGTTAAGGCTTCAGTCTAACGCTCTCCCAACTGAGCTATTCCCGCTTCGGTGTCAATGTCATAGTAATCTTTTCTCTTTGAGCTCCGCGGTTGCTGTCCTGCCCCGCTGAGCAGTGATCCTTCCGCGACGCGTTGCTCGTCGTGAGCCGATAGCGAAGGGAGAAAGTCGTGATCTAATTGAGGAGGATTTGAAGATGAATTCTTTGGCTGAAAGAATCTCTTACGGACGAGATTCCCAAAACTCACAGCAGAACAGATTGGACATGACGGAGCCACAAATTCAGGACACCAGACAACCAGACTTACGATCACCTCGTCATCCAAAACAAAAGAAACTATCGAAACTAGGGCCATACACAGCACACTATCATCCCGTCTTCCCGCTCGTTCCGTAGACGAACTCCCTCTCGCTCAGGCCTCTCTCTCTTTCGAGAGTATACAGCTTTCTGCGAACCCGAATGATGTCAGGCGCAAACTCGCGTTCGGCTCGTTGCGAGAGCGGGTCAACCGCGAACACGCACGTCGACGATGAACTTTCCCGCGGCTAAACTCGCGCCTGGGGTGATGTAATGGGTACTTAACAGGGTATTTGCCTTGACGTCAGTGTAGTCAGTGCAGGTAAGGTGAAATTGCGGCAGCGCGAACGGTGTGCAACCGTATCTGCAAAGCAACTCTGCGGATAATTTTTATTGCATGGTATATATGTTGTAATTAGAGGAGCCGTGTTCAACAAGCGGGAATAGCTCAGTTGGGAGAGCGTTAGACTGAAGCCTTAACTTCAGACCTACAATTCCTTGTTATCTAAAGGTCCTGTGTTCAATCCACAGTTTCCGCATGTTACTTTTATTTTTGTCTTTGGTCTTATTAGTCTTGTCTCTATCACTCGCGCAAGTTAGTATAAGGGCTTGGCCGCCTTCTCATTTTTTGTGCTTGATATCATTGGAAATTCCAGTAGGCCACAATGTGAGCACTGTTCGGCAAGGCCGTGGTGAGAGAAGCATGGACCTGGAAGACGGTAATAACATTGGCCTAGATGAGTAGGTGTGCGGTTTGCTCGTACCCTATAGCGCGTGTCTGTTTCTTTCACATGGGATAGATCCTCCCACGTCGCTATCGACACAATCCTAGGCGAAATGCGTCGTTGGTCTCGGAATTACAGTCTGCTCTCTCCACCTCGAACCTTCAGCACTTGGTAATACCGGAAGTCCATCCAAGAATGGGATTCATGTCATTGAGATCCGCATTCCATGCAGGTGAGAACAAGGCAAAGCTGTCCGGGGATGCCCGTCATCCAATTCTTCCGGCCGGTGGGTTCTCAGGCTGAGACAGTGTGTTCAGTGGGCCCTGGCCGAGAGCCAACGACAGCGACCAGATTGGTGCACTGTAAATCACCACTACCAGAGGCCGTGCAACTGAAGGAGGCCAAGCCGCGTTTTTCACAAGGCTCAGGCTTTCGTCGGGCCGCGTCAGGCTGCCAGGGTGCTCTCGCGGATGGCTGGGGCCGTTTGGGCTGCTCCGACCGGACGGAACACCTAATCTAATGCCTGGCCGGGGTCATGTGATGGTTTTTTCTCTCGCCTGGCGCGAGGGGTGACAAATACCGTTGCGATGGGATACCTGTATATGGGATACCAACAACGGTCTGCTGAACAGCATGCATGCTTGTTTTGATACGACGGACTCGTAGGACCTTGTTTAGGTCGAAGGTCTTTTGTTCACGCCGAGATTCAAAAGAAGGCGGAAATTTGCTCTACGTTTTGCCCACGAACTGACTGGCTGAGAAGCGAGCATGAAACGGAGACTGGAGGGGCATTTTGCCTTAGCATGGGTGTGTTTATGCGCCGCCCGTGGACGGCGTGTTCTCCAGGCTGTCAAAAGACGCGCTCGCGCGGCGATGGCCCCCGATGAGAGTCGACGGCACTATGATCCTCAGCCATGCAATATGCACAATGCACAATGCACGGCGCGCGTGCATCACCACGTAATCGCACTGCCAGGGGAAGAGCAAAGCTGTCGTCGCGGCCAAGCCGGTTGGTCAGCCCTAAAACACTATGTCCTGGCCCTTCATCAGCATGGAGGCAGGATCGTCACGTGTCAAGGTGTCTCTGGGGAGACTGGTCTTGGACGTGGAAGTAGGTGCATGGAGGCCTCATCTCGGATATGGGTATTGTATTCCAGAGGATGCACAGACAAGTGAGAGAACATATGGCATCTGAAGTGAAGAGCAACGTGATCAACGACAGTCCTGGAATTTTGGTTCCAAGATATAGTTGTTGATTGAGCTGGCAAAGATGAGCGTCGCCGTTCCATTTGCTCGAATGCATGAGCCGTCACCTTTCATCGTACCGATCCTTCTGGCTATGATAGTCGTCTTCTACCTCTTGCAGGGAGATGCCAATTCCGAGAGCGTGGGAAGGATAATTACTTGTACGCTCAAGTAAGTAAACGAGTAGCAGAGCTTTTCCTTGTTGAAGCGATCCAGACGAGTCTGTGGTCGATGCGTCGGGTGTACCGGTACGAACAAAAGTGACCGTACGGAGCCAGCCGAAAATGTGTACTCCATCACACAGCACGTGGGCTACGCGTCATCGACCGAGCATTGGCCACCACTCGCTGCGCTGCCTGTCACTGTGACTGTCATGCAACCTGAATGTACCGGTACCTGTGCCATGTCAGGTCAGCCCCCCTGTGGCGGTGCCTGGCGTGGCGGTTGTGCCCGCCTGTGCCTGTGCCTGTACCTGTGCCTGGCTTCCTCCGCTCCTCCTCCCCTGCCCTGCCCACTGGCCCTCTCGCTCTGCTCCGGCTCTGCTCGTCATGATGCACGCGTCTGGACTTTGGTCGACCTCAACACCAAGAATCCCGTCACGACTTTTCCAACACGCCTGTTGCTTTTCCCTCGTCTTCTGCTATGCATCTCTGCCTCCGCTGCAACATCAGACCCCCGCTATCAGCCACCGCTCGTTTGACACTACCTATTGGGCGCCACTCGAGTGTCTTCTGACACCAGAAACGCAATCTTCCTCAGAAGCAACGAGACCAACAGACGCGAGAGGCGAAAGAGTGATGATCGGTACGTCCATGTCCACGATAATTAGCACACAATCACCTACCCGCGTTCATGGGTCCCCGACGGGTTGGTCCTTGCACTCTCCGGCGCTGCAAAAACCCACTTGGTCGTTCGTGGATCCTGGTACCGTTCCCCGTCACTCTCCCAGGGCCTCCCAGCCACCACCAATCGCTCGTCCACAGCGCGGCGCCTCAAAAGTTGTCATCTGTCTTGCTTGTGTACATACTTGTATAGTCAGTGCTTGTCTTTGCCTTGCCTTGGCCGCACGTACTTACACGCTCACCACTCACTTCGTCACTTGCATTCCTGTGGCCCGCCCCCACGCTGCACCCTCCCCTGGGTTTTGCTCTCTTCCCATCCTCTCCTAACACCAGATCAACCACACCACTACCGCCAGCACTCAGCCCTGCCATGCCTCCTTGTGCTCTCCTGCTTGGTTGACCCGGCCCTGTCTGACTGACATGCCAGACCAACCCGAGTTCGCGCTCCCCCTTTCACCATCACAGCTGTTGCATGACTGGTGACCAGCCCAACATGGCGGCCCTCGAGCCCCTCTCCTCCATGCTTCCACCCAATCTCGACCTCGATACAGACCGCGCCGTCGCCTCCTCCGATTCGCGATCCGTACAGTCTAGAAGACCGCATGCCTCTCCCACTTCTCCGTCTCGAAGCGTAACGCGCACGAGAGACCCCAGGTTTCAGAGGATGCCTCCAAAATCGGGTGCGACACCATCCAAAGATGCATCATCCACAGTCAGATCGACGGCGCCGTTGGCTTCCAAAATTACACGCCCTCCTCCAGCTACCAGCGGCCGTCCATTGGTCCCGACCGCAGAGCGCAAGTTACACGGCGAGAGAACGACCCTGCGTACGAGAAAGGGTTCCGAGTCGGAGAGGTGGGATGTTACACCAGATGGCGGTTCGGCTGGCCGCGAAGGCCGCCAATTCGCTGTGTCCAATGTCGGCAACAACGGCAGGATCTATCTCAGGTATGCTGGACGCATGGACACGACAGTGCTGTCATGCCGTGGCGCCGCCCGTGCGGCTGGGGGATAACTCTTGCTGATCAAACTTGCGCCGTAGACCTACAGTTCGACCCGCCCACCAACGATACCCCCCTCCAAGCTTCGTCTTCCCAATCACACCACCCGGACCTGGCGGGCTGAACGCGTCTATCGACCAAGGTTCGGCTCACAAATACGAAGGCAGCGAACTGCATACGAGCTTGTGGACGCCGTCGCCCAACGCGTCGCCGCTTCCCAATCGTCAGCAATACTTCACAGATGCGTCGATCCCTCTCCGCCCACCACGTCATAGACGAGCATTGTCGGACAGTACGATTCAGGAGCCGACTCCGGTAGTCGAGGACGAGAATGGCGCCTTCAAGATCGTCATATCCAAGCCCGGAGACGATAAGCGACCAAAGACGATGGAAGATGCGGAACCCCTTGCGACACCTGTGCTGGACATAAGAATTCCCTCATGGCGCATAGGAACGCCTTGGTTCACGTCCAGAGGTCCCATGCTGCGTGGCTCGTCCTATGCTCCTACCGAGGACCACCGAAACAGCGGCCTCTCACTGCTCAACAGATCGCACAACGAGCTGGCAACGCCCGTGACAGGTTTGGCGGCCAGAGCACCGAGCGCGCTCATCGTGCCTCAGCTGCGGTCTCCGGGCCCGAGATCATTACCATCGCCAGCGCAGCCCTCACCAATCCCTGCCAGCCACAATCGCGCAACTTTCATGTCAACAGCGCACATGACCATCGAGCCGGCCATGTTTGATGCGCTCACTTTCAAGCCGGCTTGCGACGAGCGCCATATCGTACGGTATGCTACGGTCACCGGCGCAGTAACGGCCGCCACTCCACCACGACTGGTCGCCGAGATCACCTCACCCACCTTCCTAGACTACGAACTCATTTCCGACTTTTTCCTCACCTACCGGGCCTTTCTAGAACCCGAGAACCTGCTGCGCATGCTTGTAGCGCGCCTTCGGTGGGCAATGGCGCGTGACGATGAGACCGGCATGGTCGTTCGGGTCCGCACCTTTGTTGCCATTCGACATTGGATCCTCAACTACTTTATGGATGATTTTGTGCTGGACTATGGCCTTCGTGTCACGTTTTGTAGCCTGCTTAATGACTTTGTCGAGGAGCTATCTCAGGAGGCCCGATCTCGAAAGGTGCAGTTGAAGATTCTCGCCGAGCTCAAAAAGTGCTGGCGACGAGTGTGCGCCCACTACTGGGACGGTCCCGACTTTGACGATACAACTGCGCCTACGGCACCCATTGTGCCGGGTGGCATTGCCGGTCGCCGGGATCCCAATCTTGACCCATCGTTCTGGGATAGGGATGGACAGGGGGATCAGGTACTTCAGCTCGAGAACTCCTTTCCCTTCAGCAACCCGATGGCCGGTCCGACAACGCTTTTGGCCGAGGTACCCCGGCCTGACCATGTCGGCGATTCCGTCGTGTTGCAGAAACGGCCATCGACTCCCGAGAAGCAAACATCAACACAGCCCCCAAACTCCTCCAATCCAGATTTCGGCCCAGGGTCACCATTCAGTATGGCCAGTATGGATGTCATCTCATGCTCTATCCCGGGCAAAGCATTGCGCTCACTGAACCCCCTTGGAGGCCACCCACTCGCAGCCCACCCCGCGCCGTCTGCTTCCGTCTACAATCAGGCTGGCCCTGTCGCACAAACGCCCAGGGCACTGCTTGGCAAGCGAGTCAGACCCAAGCAGCCACACCAGCGGCAGAACAGCCTGTCAGCATCCTCGAGAGATCGCGAGTCTGATAGCACGTCCCTCAGGGATAACGATTTAGGCACGGCCGCCCCTTATGCGGGAAGTATCGTGCGAGGGAACATGTTTCCCCCCGCCAAGGGCTTTGTGGACTTCCCTGCCCCTCGGCGTCCGGGTGACGCCCAGAGACAGACAACCGTCTTTCACCCGGAAGGGGTCGACGTCACTCATGGTGAAGGTGTACAGCCTGATGCCATGTCCAGTAAGGGCATGAAGAAACTCATCGGTAGTGTTCGCAGAGCGCTGAGCACCAAAGGGCATCCCATGACATCATCAACACATAATCTTATCGCCATGGACACCCTGGGACCGCGAGGAGCTACGACAAATCGCTTGCCTGGCACTGCGGTGGTTCCTACGCAAGCAAAGCGCAACGGCCCTCGGCCCCTTGTCAGGATTGACCTGCTCGGTGCTGAAGTTGCAGAGGACTTTAAGCGTGTCGTTCGCGAGGATGCTGCGGTTGATGCTGAGCAACACGGGCTAGCTATCATGCAGCCTCCCAATTCTGCGCCTTTGCTCAGCAGAGACCCCGGATACTCGGCTGCGCATATGGATTCGATCATCGGGCCTGAGCCGCAAGAGTTGACAAAGAACCGCCCCTTCAGTGACAGTGGCATGACAACGGGCAGCAAGTCTATTGTCATTGTGGATGGCACGTCAATGCCGTCCCGTCGTGAAACAACGCCGAGGGCTCCGCCCACGGTCAGCTCATCGGTTGAGGACTTTGCTGACCGATACGTTGCTTCTGGGGAAGATGCAGCCCCATACCAACACATGGGAGGCACAGATATACCTCGACGCTCGTCTGTTTTACTTAACCAGCACGCGCAACGGCCTCCAACAAATGAGGAAGCTCCGCCGCCCTTCGTTCCGGACCTCGAGACACTGGGGCGCGAATCGTCTGAATGTGCCGCGTCGATCGCGGGGGAGATGCGACCGACCACGTCGTCAAATCGGGAACAGCGGCGACCTCCCCTCAGTGGTGCACATTTCCATAAGCATATGAGGAACAAGTCCAGCAAGACTCAGCACTCGGTGAGCTCTATGATCCTTAAACGCCGCGCTTCGTTTAGCAGTGGTCTCGCGCCCCCTTCTATGATTCAGAGCATCGGGGCGACAACCTACTCAGAGGCTTCGCTGCCTGATCACGAGCCTGAGGTTCCTATTCCAGAGCCACTGAGGGTTCTTCGTCGTCGCCCTGGTGGTGACCTTCGTAAAGCCACAAATGTTGGTGACCTCGACTATGTCACCCTACGAAGATCACGGTCGGTCGGGTCAATTACTGCGTACACGGATTCCATGGCGAGTTTCATGCGTGCTCCTGCGCCTGATACTGGGGCCACGCGGGCGCCGACGACGAGCGACCCAACGCCTCAAGACCGCACCCAAGTTTTCTCCGTCGGCCAGCTCGCAGAAAAGTCAAAGGCGACAGACTCATTCTTTGATCGACACTCCTCCAAGGCCGTGATGCGGCCGTCCTTCGAAGCAGAAGCGCAGAGACTAGCGCAAATTCCTGATGACGAGGACGACGGTGGTGTTGAATCGGCTCTCCTTAAATTGGAGGGCAAGTACGAGAAGAAGTCGCCAAATCTGTCAACAGACGTGCCTTCAACAATCACCATGGACTTGCACCTGGCGGAGGTTCCACCTGATGCCATTGGGGTCGCCATCGGTGAACCAGGCTTTGTGAATCATGATGACACGCTTGATCATCGTCATTTTCATGTGGCCGAAGGGATGTCGGATCCCGATGTTCCGGAGCACAATCTTCCAGGGTCTCCCGATCCAGCTGAGGACGCATCCTCATTCCTGGATCTGCCCAATCGTCCTTACACTGGTCAACACTCCTTCTTATCTGAGGGCTCGCAGGACTCCTACCCCTCGATACCGTTACTCGAACGAGACACCCACGACGATCTGCCTACAACAAGTATCAGTAAGGGCTGGACCGACAGGTCGATCTTCCGGGGATCCGATGACGAAGTATCGATTGTCGACACGGAAAAGGAACACGATGCACAGCGTCCCATCTCCTTTGACTTTATTCACAAGACGGGAAGCATGGAAAGGTTTGATGCTGGCCAAGCATCTGTACCCAAGACTGAAGCGGCGTCGTTCTTGGATGACGAGAGCGTTATCGGAAGCGATCTTTCTTCTGAGATGTCTGAGGAAGCCGTCACGCCACATCCCCTTGGCCACGGTATGCCAGCGCATCCTTTGCGCGAGGCTCCTCCTCCTCCCTCTCCGGCAAGCAAAGCGCCCAGCCCGTCTAAAGCGTCTGCTCGAATCGCGCTGCTCGATGAAGGGCCGCGTGTTACGCCAGAGTTGCACATGGAACAGCTATGCCCGGAGCCTCCTCTGAAGGTGTCTTTGGACGCCGTCACATCGAATGACCCATCACCTTCCAGCCCCTCGCTGACGGATCCTCAGAGGGCTTTGACTGCTCGTAAATCGGGTTCGCTGCCTTTCGATGATAGTTTTGATAAGTACCAGGCGCACCTGCCGTTCATTTTGGCGTTCGAGTCGCAGATTCTGGCGCAGCAGTTCACTCTTATTGAGAAGGATGCACTCAACGAGATTGACTGGAAAGATCTGATCGACATGAACTGGAAAAACAGTGGCTGTACGGACTACCGGTCGTGGGTTCATTTCTTGCGAAACGCAGATGCCCGAGGCGTCGAGGTGGTGGTGGCACGCTTCAACCTCATGGTCAAATGGGCTATCTCGGAGGTGGTCCTCACCAAGGATATCGAAGAGCGAGCGCGATGCATCATCAAATACATCCACATCGCAGCTCACTGCCGCAGCTACCGCAACTTTGCTACCATGGCGCAATTGACGATGGCACTGTGCAGTAATGAGGTATCCCGCCTGCCTCTGACTTGGGCCATGGTTCCACCTCGGGACATGAAGACTCTACAGGAGCTTGAGACCTTGGTAACGCCGACGCGAAACTTTTACAACCTCCGTGCGGAGATGGAGGCTGGCTCAGACGCAGGTTGCATCCCTTTCGTGGGCATCTACACCCATGACCTGCTGTTCAACGCGCAACGCCCTTCCGAAATTGCCAGCTCACCTACCACGCCTCCGCTGGTCAACTTTGAGAGATGCCGAATCGGTGCCGCCGTGGTCAAGACGCTCTTGCGTCTGCTTGAAGCCAGCACTCGTTACGACTTTGAGCCGGTGGAGGGCATCACAGAACGATGCTTGTGGATGGGTGCTCTGAGTGATGATGATATCCGTCGACACTCTCAGATGCTGGAGTAGATTGTACTCTCACATCTTGAAATGCTCCTCAGCACGTCCTTTTGCGACTTATTATTGAACCTTACCACATCACACGGTCGTTACATACTACCCACCACATACATCATATGTCACACTACCATATTTTCCTATGTAAGCGCACATGTATCGGCCAGCGATCAGCACATGGCTGTTTTTTGCAGAATTCTCACGTGTTTGAGATTCGCTTTTGGCGACCCTTTGCAATCATTTTTTGTTGCTCATCTGAGAGGGACCAGGAACATACAGATCATTTTGGGCGACCAGCGTGCATTTGGGACGGAGAAGAAATCAACATCGGCTTCGCAGCCTACAACTTTTTGTTTTTTAATCCTTATGGATGATGCCACCACGATACCCTTCTCCTTCATTTTTGCTTTCTCTTTTTTGTTTGGTTTTGTCCATGGTATGAGCGGGATGGGTTGATACCAAGATGAGAAGCGTCGAGATGTCTGCTGAGTAAATACTTTTAATCATTTATCATCGTTTTCTTTCAATCATCGCTACCACGTGCATATTGGAATCATCTGACCAAAGGAAGATTGACTACCAGGGGTCAATGTCGCCAGCAAAATTGTCCAATACCATCACATCACACGGCACCGCATAGCACATGATCAAGACACGGGGTACACACACACAGTCAAGTCGAAATTTGTAGATTAAGACAGCAAACCCAAGCAGGGTGACGGTCAAGTACACCCCTTCTCCGAAGGCACAGGGCTTTCCCTCTCCCGTTTTCCCCCATCGGCCCCCAGCGTGACGGAGGGGGCAGAGTAATGAAAAACAGGCGAGTATCTTTCCCTCATTAGTACCAAGAGCGGATTGAACCCGGGTAGTATATTGGGGCGCGAAAGGATCTGTAGTCGATGATCGTGCCACTCGACATTTTTTGTTCGTTTTGGTGCGGTTGGGGGGGGGGGGGGGGGAATAAGGTAGTTTTTTGTTTATTTTTATTCCAAAATTAATTTGGTTTTTTAAAGGGGAACGAAAAAAGAACAACAAGGCTTTATTTTTTTTTGGTTTTTCAATAGATATGCAT
>JAXOUE010000155.1:0-41155 GCA_036250105.1 Parasarocladium wereldwijsianum | reverse complement strand
GGCAGGGCAAGATGTGTGCCAGAGCAGAAAAAGGAGCCTGTTCCAGAAGACTGACACTCTCTCGCCAAGGAATTCAAGACTCGCTTTGAGATAACTCGATCAAGTGCTGTGGAATCGCCAAGTGAACACGCAACACAGGTGGCTCCGTTACACCGTGCTCAGCAGGTTCACTCAGACCTGGCAGCTACTGGGAAAAGGAGTGAAGAAAAACACGAAAGCAAACAAAGAAGCTTGCTAAAGATAAGCCCAGAGGCAAAGACTGCACAGCGAGAAATATTTTGAGGAAAAGAACAAAAAGCAGAAAGAGAGAAAGGTGAGATATCCCCAAGATCCTCAACGCCTCATATACCTTGACAGGACGGCAAAAGATCTCGTTTTGCGCTCACACGCTGATTGGCTAAAAAGGTTCTTCTACCCCGAAAAGCTGGAGGTGGGTCCGACGAAATGGAGAGGTACCCCACACACCGGGAACAAGGCGAAAAGGTACTTCTCCAACTCTCAACTTATTCCCAGGCAAAGACAGCATCAGGGCTCAGCTCAACAGAGTAGAGCTCATTAGAAAAAAATAATACGCTGTTATGGCAGAGACTGTGTTGGTTTCCTTGCCCTTTTCTCGGTGGCACATTGGAAAAGTCGGTCGGGCTTCCGCTCACGACGTCATGCTTCCCTCTAGCACAGGGGCGAAAGGTTCCCAGGAACCTTCTGCACCAATCACAATGCGGCATAACATTGAGGGTTAGGGTTTTCTCTCGGCGCCGAGTGCTGCCGTCGGCATCGCGAGACTCACGGCATCATCCTGTGAGACGATAAGGAGTCCCACAGCTTGACGTAGGATCGCATATCCTTGGGTTACCGTATGATATCATCTGGATGATGATTTGAGGTTACAAGTAGTCAGTAGTTGGCCACTCATACGAAACCAGCGTCCAGTCTGGATAGACCATCGTATAATGTACACTCTCTATATCATCCCGTCTACCTATCGAGTACACTTTCTTTTCCCTCACCTTCTCTCCTCTTCTCTTCTTCCAAGCACAACTCCCGTAAAACATAGGAAATAACAACAAAGCAATGAGATTGGATGAATACACTTCTTTGACCTCCTCCCAGCAACGTGACCCTTGCTAGGCGTGAAAATGACATATCAAAGAACAAATATAAAAAAAAAGAAAAAAGAGTAGAGAGCTGATCTCCCCCCGCTCACCCTTCAATCGAGCACAGGCTCTCACCTCACCTCCTTGAATGCCGGACTCGGCGTCGGCCCGTCAGGACCACCCCCCGGTCCGTCCGTCGGCGGCGGCCTCTCCTCCACCTGCTCCTTGGGCCCACCTCCAAAGTACTTTTCAAACTCGGCGTGGTTATCCTCGAAAGGCCTCTTGCCCAGGATCCGCACCATGTCGTCTCGCACCAGCATCTCCTTCTTCAGCAGCTCCTCCGCGATGAGCCCCACCTCGTGCTTTTTCTCCGTCAGGAGGTCCTTGCACTTCTTGTACGCTCCGTCCACAATCTTGTACACCTCCTGGTCGATCTGCTGCGCCGTCGACTCGGCAAACGGCTTCTGGAACTGGTTCGGGTCCGAGTCAAAGTGCAGCGGGCCCACCACCGATGACATTCCCCACTGCGTCACCATCTGCCGCGCCATCTGCGTCACCTTCTTAAAGTCGTCCGACGCGCCCGTCGTCACTGTCGGGAAGTGAAGCTCCTCCGACACACGGCCACCCATCGTCATCGCCATGCGGTCCATCAGCTGGTTGACGTTCATCAGGTACGCGTCCTGCGGCAGGTACTGAGCGTATCCGAGCGCGCCCTGTCCGCGCGGGATGATCGACACCTTGAGCAGCGGGTCCGCGTGCTGCAGGAACCAGCCGCAGATGGCGTGTCCGGCCTCGTGGTACGCCACCGTCTTCTTCTCCTCCGGGTTGAGCACCAGCGACTTGCGCTCGAGACCACCAATCACACGCTCGATGGCGCGCTCAAAGTGCTCCATCTTGACCGACTCGGCGTTGGAACGGGCAGCTAGGTTGTGTTAGCAGATAGAAACAATACGGATAGAGGGAAAGAGAGGAGAGAATAATGAGAGGGAAAACGACATACCAATCAGGGCAGCCTCGTTGACAACGTTGGCAATATCAGCACCGGCAAATCCAGGCGTCAACGTCGCCAGACGTCCCACCAGGTGGTCCTTGTCCTCGTTGGTGACAATCTTCTTCAGGTACACGTGGAAGATCTCCTGCCTCCCCTTCATCGTCGGCCGGTCAATGTAAATATGCCTGTCGAAACGTCCCGGACGCATGAGCGCCTTATCCAGCACGTCGGCGCGGTTGGTGCCCGCGAGCACCACAATCTGCTCCCGCGACTCGAAACCGTCCATCTCGGTCAGGATCTGGTTCAGCGTCGCCTCGCGCTCGTCGTTGCCGCCGAACCGCTGCCCGCCGTCCTGGCGAGCCCGGCCGATCGCGTCAATCTCGTCGATGAAGATGATGCACGGCGCGTTCTTGCGGCCTTCGGCAAAGAGGTCACGCACGCGCGACGCACCCACACCGACAAACATCTCCACAAACTCGGAACCGCTGACGCTGAAGAAGGGTACGCCCGCCTCGCCGGCCGTGGCCTTGGCGATCAGCGTCTTACCCGTACCCGGGGGACCGGACAGGATGGCGCCGCGCGGAATCTTGGCGCCGAGCTTCTCGAAACGCTCGGGCTGCTTGAGGAAGCTGACAAACTCCATAATCTCCACCTTGGCCTCGTCCAGGCCCGCCACGTCGTTGAACTTGACCTTGACGGCAGTGTCGGCGTTGAACTTCTTGGCCTTGCTCTTGCCAAAGTTGAACATGCCACCGGCGCCACCGCCACCGCGGCCGCCCATGCCCCTCTGCATCCAGACGAGCAGTCCGAGAAGCAGCACGGTAGGGCCAAAGTTGATCAGAATCGAGCTGATGACACTGCCGCCGTGCGAGTAGGTGATGGGTATCCTCTCTGTCGTCGGGATTCCAAGCTCCTCCTGCGCTTCGTCCAGGTGCCTCTCAAACACATCCACGGACCCGATGGAGAAGTAGAGGTATCGGCTGCCGTTCTGCGCAGCCGCCTCCGGGTGCAACTCCACGCGGACCCGACCGCCCTCCGTAACGACCAGCTTCTGCACGAGGCCCTTGTTGAGATAATCCGTCCTCACCTCCTGCCATGTGAGTTCGCGGCCGTTCTCGCCCCCAAAGAGCACACTGTAGGTGAGGTAAAGCAGCACAACGGCGGCGACACCGTAGGGCATCTCGTTGCCGCCTGGGGGCTTTGGCGTCTTGTTTTGGTTTCCCTTGGCTCCTTGGGATCCGAATGATGGATCAAAAGGTCGCGGCTCCTCCTTTCCGTCCGTCTTCTCGCCCTCCTTGCCTCCCTCTTTTCCGTGTTCCTTGCCCTCCTCGCCTTCGGGCGTCTTTGCCTTTTCTTCGGATGCCTTGGCAGGTGTCTCTTCCTTAGCCTCTTGGCCCGGCTTCACATCCTTCTCCTTACCATCCGTTGTCGGCTCGGTCGATGATGTCGTTGTCGTTGTTGTTGTTGTCGTGGTCTCACTGCTCTTTTCATCCTTAGGAAGGGTTCCGTCCCTCTCCATCTGCCTCATCTCGATCGCGCGCTCCGTGACCTGGAACATTGCCCGTGCAAACTTGCCCACCTCGATCAGACCCAGCATCTGGCCCGACTCAAGCTTCTGTAGAAGCTTCTGCAGGTCCTTGGGCCCTCCAGTCCGACGCGCCTCTTCGATGACGTTCTTGGCGCTCTCCTCCATCTTCTGCCTCATCGCCGGCGGCATCGCATCCATGTTCTGCAGCGTAAACGCCTTCAGCTCGCCCTCGGACAGGTAGACCCATCCTGGGGGCAGCGGGAATCTCTTGGGCTCGGTCTCGGGATCACTTTCGGGCTTTGTCGAGTAGAGTCGTAACCGCATACACGGCGCCGAAGTCGCAGCCAGGGCCACGTTAGGCCGGGCCTGGCTCACAATGGAGCGTGCCGACAGCACCCGCAGGTTCCGTGAGACGACATGCTGCCGAGAGGAAACCCTGGCCAGACGGCCGAGCTGGGCCGACTGCCGAGCGAATCTTGACATGTTCGATCGTCGCAGTCCGTCGCGCAGAGTCCGGTAGACCCGGGGACGGAGGTATGGGGGGGAGACGACGTCGTCTTCAGCAGTCGCAACGTGGGCTGGGGGACGCTTTCGACAGCCTCGATGTCGGCTAGTATGGGAACCGAAATGGTCCTCAAATGATCTGAAAAGCCTCTGATGTCTTTTCGAGGCCGCTGTGGGTGAGGGAATGGTTGCGTTGGCGAGTGGCGGCTCAACGATGGGGAAAATTCATGGGCCGCCTCGAGTGGTGACTACACGATGCTCCGAGCTAAGCAGCTTACCCGGAACGTGAAAGCACGTGACTCTGCAGACTCCACCGTCTGCGTCAGGCCACCGCGAGTGCGTAAGACGTCAACGACTGCGCTGTGGAAAGCGAATATCGGTCCATAATATGTCAACGTCGGTATTTGCTCACACAATCAAGTAATATTAAGGGTATTGAAGGGAGAAGCATGTGATTTATGGCCCTCTCATAATGAGTACTGCGCGAATGTTTCCAGTCCCACGAACAGGCACGCTGAATCCCCTTCCAGGCACCTCTACACGCGTTGCCACACCATTGGGAGGTCCAAGATCTGGCTGATCTCGCCAGAATTGCATACTCGCCTTTTCGAAAAATGCATGATCGTGACATAAACCGGCGACGCGAAGCCCCTGCGCCACATCACCTACCTCAAAAAGCACCAAAGAGGGCTTCAAAATGGCAGCAATATCTAGCAGTCGCGCGTAGAATACATCGGCATGCTCGACACCTTGGGGCGGATCAATGCTATCCCCAGGTACTAGAGCCAGTTTCGGCTCATACTTTCTCACAGAAGGGCCAAGTTGGCCGCGACCGTTCCACCAGACATCTTTAGAAACGTAGGGTGGATTAGAGACCATAACGTCCCATTCTGTGCTCGTGAGACCCTGGATGAAGCTATCGTCAAACACGTCTCCTTTCATGATCCCGACCGTCTTGCCATCCGTAGACGCTGGCAGCTGCCCGGTCGCAGTGTTCTGCCTGATGTTTGCTCGAGCCAAGTCCAGGGCCATCGGCGAGATATCTACGCCTCGCACACAAAGCCTCTCGTACGCTCTGTAGAGCGAAGCAAACAAAAGCAAAGGTATGCAGCCCGTACCGGTGCAAAAGTCAATCAGATTGAGCTTTGCATCAACAGCGCCAGCCCTTTTCTGCTCCCGAGCCCGAGCCCTGAGCAGGCGAGCCAACTCAATGGTGTACGCTTCTGTTTCCCATCGCGGGATCAGCACGCCCGGTCTGCACTTGATGTCCAAGTTGCCAAACGGCTGCGATCCGAGCACGTACTGCAGTGGCTCGCCCCGGCCTCTGCGACCACACAGCCGTGCAACATGGTGCTCGTGACGATCTTCAAAGGTTTCATGGACGTGCTCTCTGATCCATCGTAGCTCGTTGACAGCAGAGGGTACGTCTCTGCAGGCGCCGAGGAGGGTAGCGGCATGTGGTGAATGTCGTTTGGCCTGCCGAAAGAGGCATGGTGGAATGCGTGGCATCAGAACTCGTCGAGTAGCATGGTGTCGCACCAATGTCGTTGTATGGAAGGCTCTGTCGTCGAGAGATGATGGAGGTCGACGACAAGCGACACCCTTGATTTGGCGTGGCTGATGCTTGGCCGAAATTCTTCCGGTGTCGCTTAGCCACCGGCTCTCGTGGCTGGTGATGGAAGACCAGACCAGCTTTCAACATCAAATTCACGACATTCCGCTGAGGGTTCCCCAGTTCATTGCAAAGGCTTGTAAATTCAATCATTCATATTCTTGATCGATTCTGCTACGTCTACGAGTTGAGAACAAAAGCCAGCTCCAAACGACCCGCATAAGGGGCATCGCCAGAACACACGCGAACAACCTGCAGAGATGAACGCGCCTGATCGGTGAGTCTCACAATTTCGCAACTATAGTCACACCGAAAGACGATATTTCAACGGAGACACGCGTCTCAACTTGAAATGTCATACGAGAGGGCCTTATGGAGGAACTCGGAAGCCTGGATTGCGGGGTAGTGAGGCATGACGGCTACGTGAGCGTCGGACGTCCTTTGACGAACAATGCTGCAGACTGAGGTCTATGTTGCTGAGAGTCAATCACTCTGAAAGGATCGGCGCCTCTAAGTTCAGCTCGGCTCTATCTGCGGCTGCGTTGATCCTCGGTTTCTTGGCTGGCTAGTTTCCAGCGCCCTTTGGTCCAGACACCCGGCTGCGGCAGTGTCCTGCTCGCTCGAAATACCTGGCGAACTGTCACTGACCTCTGTCAGTTTCGAGCTCTTCCTGCTCGCCGAGGGTGAGAAGAAGATTGAGGAGAAGGTCTACTCTGGCATGTCAAATACCTCAGACTTTGTCCTCAAAAAGGAGGACCACACTCTCGGCAACCTCCTCTCCGAACACCTCAAGGCCCATCCCAACGTCTACATGGCCGGCTACAAACGTGGGTTCCCACTTTGCTGATCACTGCTGCTCGCAACTAACAGCGTCCAGTCGCACATCCCAACGTTCCTGAGCTGTTTATCAGGGTACAAACAGACGGCACGCTCACACCACGCGAAGTCTTCACATCAGTCTGCGAGAAGCTGATCAAGCAGCTGGATCTGCTGCATCAGGAATTCACGAGGGAGTGGGAGCTGAGGAGGATTACCGACACCGGAGAGCAGGGGAACATGCAGGCGAACGGACACTGATCACGACAATAATGCATTCATTGGGTTCGGGGGCGGAAAAATTTGCCGGCGTTCAGGAAAACCAAAACTATGTAGCTCTGAAGATGCGATGATAATCGGGATCTTATCTTGAGACCATAAAAGCCGTGTTCTAGAGAATGTGCCCTTTTGTTTTACTCTTTTTTGATGCCTGCAGCGGTGATTATTGGCCAGGACCTTCTCCTCCAGGGATCAACTGTACGCTTGCATTAGCACGAGTGACTCTGTGATGGATCTGGGGCATATCTCACCATGCAAATGTTGTTGCCGTTGAGCAGGATCTTTGGCAGCTTCGTGTGGTTTCCGGAATAGTCACTATCCTGCTGTCAGTCAAGTGTCTTGCCCTCATGCCCAAAAAAAAACCTCACAATTCTGTCACGTCCTCAAGGACCATGTCTGTGATACTGGTCAGAAATCATCCTTGTATCATGGAAGAAACTTGGATCAAACTCACTGACGTAGTCATCAAAGCCGATGAGTGTACCGCTGAACTCTGCAGCATCCGTGTCAGCAGCATTTCATGCAAACCCATTGGTACTGATTACCCTTTTCGCCCTTCATCACCACCCAAATTCTTGAACCGACACACTTGTCGATGAGTTCTACGGATGTGATCAGTGGGAGTATCATAAGGCTTCTAACACGATATGAGGCGCTCACCAAGCGGCAGGAGTTGCGACGCCATCTTGTCGAAAGAGAGTCCCCGTAAAGTAGAGGGTCTGTGTGAGTCGCTTATGGAATTCAGAGCAATACTGGTATATCACAGTCAGAATCGTCAAAGACGCGCCTCACATTGACGTCTGTCGACGGTGTTTGCGGAGCTCCCACCATCACCAACACCAACCTACCCTGCAGCAGCCTCGATCAGCCCCGCTGACTAAGCCGTGCCTGGCTTACGCGCTGGTGCACCACGGCCAATCGCGCCGCACCGCGCCGCCCGTCCCTGGTTCGTCTGTAGCCGTGTGATGCGGTTGCCTGAAACAGGACCGTGAATCCTCCTACTCTACTCGACTTTTCATAAGTTGGTAAAGATGAGCCATGGCTGAACAACAGGAGATTTCACTTTAGATCCATCATGTGCCAAAAATGCGTTCATCGTGCCAAGCTCAAAGTCTTTACCGCCACGAGCATGAAGCGCTCTCACTCTCATTACCATGCGTGCGCCAATGGTAGTAGTCCAGTTCGCGGGGCTCACAACATGAGCACGCAGTCGATGCCGCAGCTCTGGACTCCTGTCGTTGGCATCAGGTTCTCATCAAAGAGGGAGACGGCTGTCTTGTATCCGGATTTGAATACCTGGGTGGGAGGGACTGCAGGCACAAGGTTCATGACTTCAGGGCCAACATCGGATCAAATACCAGCGTTGCAGGAGGGCGTTGTCGTCGATCAACGTCTCACGGTGTGGCCTACTGAAGTCGCTCTAGGCTACACTGAGCCGGAGCAAACTGAGACGATAAGCAGTGAGAAGCCCGTGGAAAGCAAAAAGGCAGAAGAAGCGCCATTACCACCCCCACCAGAACCGGTCATCGTTCTCCCGACATTCCTGGAACCAGGGCAACTCCCAGAGACCGATCTGGGCTTTCAACCCTCCAGGGCCAGATATGAGCTTGCGCGGAAGAGCAAAGCAAACACATCCGGATCGTACTGGTCACATAAACTGTACAATCGGCCCAATAAAGACGGATCGTTTCAGGAAGTCAAGGTGCACTACTGTCCGACCAAGACGACCACCGAAAAAGTGCTCAACGATTTCTTTCGCAACGAGCCTGTCCTTGGCTTTGACATGGAATGGGCATCCTGGGCCAACAAGAGTGCAGGCATTCGAGAGAACGCTTCCCTCATACAGATTGCGAGTCCCAGCCACATTGTACTCATCCACGTCGCGCTGTTTCGCGAAAAGGAGGATGACCTGGTCTCGCCCACGCTGAGGGAGATCATGGAGGATGTGAACGTGCTCAAGACGGGTGTCAATATTCTAGGTGACCTGACGCGCCTGAGGAACATGATGGGGATCACAGCAGCAGGGGCCATTGAGCTGAGCCACCTGTACAAGCTGGTCTTGTACTCCAAGGCTGAGACACAGCAGCTGATCAACAAGGTTTCCGTGGCCATGGAGAAGCAAGTCAAGGACGTGTTGGGGTTACCGGTCTACAAGGGGGATGTGAGGACGAGCAATTGGATGAAACCGCTGAATGAGAAGCAAATCACCTGTACGTTTCAGTGCGCCTGGATTGGGGTGCGTTGTGGAGGTTGAGCTGAAGTGCTAATCAAAAGGCAGATGCCGCCGCCGACGCTTACGCTGGCGTCCAGTTATATCATGTGTTGGAAGGACTGAGGCAAAAGCTCGATCCGTGCCCTCCTAGGCCACACCTTGCCGAGTTGAGACTACCTATTGAGTATGTCATAAAAGAGGACAAGAAAGCAGAGGAGGGGCTAGAGGAAGAGATTGCATGTTCAGAAGACGAGAGCTCTGCAGAAAGCTTTATTGACGACGCCTCCCTGCGAGAACTGGCCGAGGGCGAGCTCCATACTCGGAATGGTGGCGCCCTTGTCTCCGAGGAAGACTTTGTCGATGACAGCTTCGACGACCTCAACGAGGCAGAACTGGCTGCTCTCCACACCGGCATAGCAGTCTTGCCCAACACCCCTGCTCAGTCATCGCAGGCCCCCCAACCAGCCACGGCGAAATCGGCGTCATCATCGACGACAACCCCGAAATCATCACGGAGGCGCCCCGCCAAACGAGCTCAAAAGAACAGAGACAGCCGCATCCAAGCCGCCGACACAGCCGTCGAGAAACACCCGCGCCGCGTACCGCAGGCCCAGCCGTGCATGCTCCGCGCCTACTACGCCTGGCACCTCAACAAGGATCTCTCTCCCGAAAAGGTCGCCGCCCTGCTGCGGGATCCGCCGCTGGCCACAAATACGGTGGTGAGCTACATCGCGGACGCCATCACCACGGAGAACCTTCCGTACTCGAAGCAGCGCATGTTGAGCGAGGTCTTGTCGTTTTGCCGCGACAGCGTGCTCAAGGGGAGGTATGCGAAGCTGGCGGGAGACTGCAACTATAAACGCGATGGGCCGCAGTGACGATATCATGACTAGATACGAGAACATTTACGCAGCTGGATACGATAGAATACTTTCTTTTCTTTTTTTTTCTTTTCTGGAACATGACACAAATGACATTATATCCTCTATTGGGTATTTTTCTTTTCTCTCTTCGTTATCCACACCATCTTGATCCTGTTTCTTTCACCTCCACATCCGACGTCTATGACTTGGCCAACAGATCCCGCCCCCTATTCACCTGCACCTTCTTATCCTCACCACCGCTCACAATCCCCCACGTCTTGTCCCACGCGACGCTCAACACCTTTGCGCCGTCGCCCGCCGCGGGCAGCTTCTTGCCCTTGAGCCACTCCCGCCCGATGGTGTAGACGGGCTCGCTGACGGCGCCGGCGCCCACGCTGCCGGTCTCGCCTTCGGAGGCCTTGGCGACGCGGGTGCTCCGCAGGTCCCAGACGCGGCAGGTGGTGTCGTAGGACCCCGAGACGAGGGAGTAGGAGTTTTCGGGGCAAGGGGCGAGGGAGGAGACCATGTTAACGTGGCCGCGGAGGGTCATGGCGGCGGTGGAGGTGGCGCCCTCGCGGGGGTCGAGGAGGGTGATGTGCCGTGCGGAGGAGCCGGCGGCGATGAGAGAGGAGCCGGGGAGGGCGGTGGCGCAGAGGAGGGGGTGCATGGTGGTGAGACGGGAGACCTCGCGCTGGGTGGTGAGGTCGATGGTCTTGACGGTGTGGTCCTTGGAGGCCGAGTAGGCGACGGTTGAGTCGGTGGGGTGGAAGATGGCGGCGGTGACGGGCTCGTCGTGCATGGGCATGAGGGCGAGGGGACCGCGCTGGGCGGTGGAACCCGCGGACGCGAGCTTGGCCTTCTTGATGGTGTGGGCGGAGGGGAGGACGTCCGGGTCGGCCTGGGGCGCGGTGCGCTTGGAGGAGGACCAGAGACCGACGCGGCCATCGGCGGAGGCGGTGAGGATGCGCTTGGTGGGGGTGTCGACGTCGAGGCTGTTGATGGCCTTTGTGTGGCCCCAGAGCTCCATGTTGTGCTTGAGGGTGCCGGTGAAGTTGTCGTCCGACTCGGAGTAGTCCCAGACGACGACCTTACGGTCCATGCCCGCGGTGGCGAGCTGGGAGGGGGACAACCAGCGCACGGCATCGAGGCGTTGGGTGTGTCCGCCCGCTCTGCCAGCGGGGGAGACGGCGAGCATCTGGCCCGACGAGTTCCATATCCTCAGCAGGCCGTCGTAGCTGGCGCTGGCGACGCGCTCCTGGACCTTGCCGTGGGCTGCGCGGCCGAGGGTTGTGGTGGGCGAGAGGAGATCGAGGGCGCCGACCCACTCGTCGTGCTCAAAGGAGGCTTCGTAGACGGGGGGCAACAGACTGCGGACATACTGCAGGGTGAGAGTGCTCTCGGAGGAGAGGCCTTCGGAGGCGAGGTATTCTTCGACAGAGGTGCGGAGGAAGGTGCCGTTGGCGAGAAAGTCGAGGGGGACGGGGGAGGAGGTTGCGAGCATGGACTCGGAGTTGAGGATGCGGGAGAGGCCATAGCGTTTGATGTCTTGACTGGTTAGTCTGCGTGTTGCGTGATGGAAAGAAAAGGAGATATACCTGCGGGAACAAGGAGCTGGCGCTTCTCTTCGGGCAGTTCAAGATCCTGCTCGGGGGTGGTGAAGATGACCTTCACCTGGCCCGCTGAGGCGTCCATTGTGAGGTCGAGTGTGGGCTTTGGATGCTGTGAGATACAATCGGCGACGAGCTATTTATTCTTTGAGATTATCGTTCGTGTGCTGATATCGATTGTGAATGTGAGCCAAGTAACGTTCAGAGCCAAGGCATCACCTGTTGTCGCGACACTGCATCTTTTTCCCAATTTTTTTTGGAGCGCCGCGCAGGGCGGAATTAATTCCACCGCGGGGGGTGCGGAATCATGCGTTGGCCAATCATAGGGCTGGATTGCGTGTGTTTAGCCACGGCGATGGATTGCCGTGTGCTGGATTCATCATTTGGAACGATTTGAACTCATGACGAAGACAATATAGCTTCTAAATATTGTGATATCGAGATCATGTGCGTACCTGACAGCTTTGGATTCCGCATGGATCCAGCATGGTTTCAGCATGGACGTGTCAAGTTGCGCTCTCATGCCAAACTCGACCTACCCTGTACCTTTCTCATCGCAACATTATCTTCATGCCTCCACGTCTCAGATCAAGACCAATTTCAATAAAGGTGCATGAAGCTTCAAGTTTGTGACAAATAGTCAAATACTGGATTACTTTAGTGGCGAGATCCTCTTATCGCCGTCGAAGCCATGGTATATTGCCTGTGTTTTAGCACACTGAACACAACCTGCTTACGTTGTTAATCGCCCAGTTACTACGAACTTACATGGAAGATGCACACCATGCAGAACGACCTTGCCAACTTCGACAGGTAGCTCAGAGACGCAGTTTCAGACCTGCATTCGTAGAGGCCGCATCATCGACCATGCAAATCATGTGATCTCGGTACTGTTGATCCCCCAGTGGCAATAGGGTCAGGGTTATGCGAGGCTGCCTCGGCACGACTTGGACTCTGAACTCTGTCGAGCAATGCTATGACTTTAGCCTGAGTACTTTGGACAAATCCTCAATTTCAGTGTCCTGTGTTCATCTCACACACAGTTCAGAGGCTGAGTTGTTTGGTTTCCCTGTTCAGGAACATCCTTGCACAACCCCTGCTCCGTGCTTCCCGTAAACATCGACGTTCCTCCTGGCACGCCCTCCCTATTTGAACCTCTTACACAACCACACCATGGAAGGCCAGGCCGCAGACGCAGGAGCAAAAGTTTCCTATTCTCAGTTTACCTGTATTGGCACCGGCTTCTCTGGCATCGGGCTCGGCGCCACGCTGAAGCGATGGTACAACATCACCGACATTCAATACTTTGAGCGCGAGAGCGATGTCGGAGGCACATGGCTCCTCAACAGCTACCCAGGTATTCTCACCTATAAATACCTTTATCATATGGTATCATTTCACATGCTGACCTGCGACAGGCGCCGCGAGTGACGTGCCCAACCTCCTCTACTGCTACTCCTATGAACCCTTCCCGGAATGGACCAAAGTCCTCCCCGAGCGCGACGCCCTCTGGGCCTACCTCAAGACCGTGGCCGCAAAGTACAATGTCCCCCGCAAGACGCACTTTCGCTCCGAGGTCTACCGCTGCGAATGGATCGAATCCCGCAAACGCTGGCGTACCACCGCCAGGAACCTCGACGACGGCACCACCATCACCCACGAGTCCCAGTTCCTCTACACGGCCGTCGGTATCTTCGACAAGCCCCGAAAGCTCGACCTCCCCGGCGTCGACACTTTCCAGGGCGACATTTTCCACACCGCCCGCTGGCGGCACGACGTCGACCTCACGGGCAAGAACGTCGTCGTCTTTGGCAACGGCTGCACCGGCGCGCAAGTCGTCCCCGCCATCGCGCCGCGCTGCGGCAAGCTCACGCAGATTGCGCGCAGCAAGCACTGGATCGTGCCCGCGCTCAAGGAGGCCACCGTCGCGCCCCTCAAGTTTATGCAAAAGTATATCCCCGGGGGCGGCACGCTGGCGAGGTACCTCATGTACCGCGGCGCTGAGGAGTCGTTTGAGGGCATGTACATGGAGGAGGGCGTGGAATTCAGGAAAAAGCAGCAGGCTTTCCTGACAAGCTATATGAAGCGAAAGGCGCCGGAAAAGTACCATGATCTGCTGATCCCGGATTTCGAGTTTGGGTGCAAGAGGAGGGTGTTTGACTCGGGGTATCTGGACAGTCTCCATCGCGACAACGTGAAACTCACCAACGCCAAGGCCAAGGAAGTCCGGCCGCGGCATGTGGTGATGGACGATGGGGAAGAGATCCCGGCGGATGTGATTGTTCTCGCCAACGGGTTTGAAACATCCGGGCGGCTGTACGGTGTCGAACTTATTGGCAGGGACGGCATCACGCTGCAGGATCACTGGGACGCCCTCGGCGGTCCTGGCGCGTACCAGACTTGCGCCATGAGCGGGTTTCCCAACTACTTTATGATTGTTGGTAAGTCAGCCCTGCTCGCAGTCTGACTAGCTTGCCTGATAGCCTTTCACTGTTTGTATCTGACACATATGACAGGCCCCAACTGCGTCGTCGGCCACACCTCAGCGCTGATGGTCTGCGAGAACGTCATCAACCTCTCCCTCCGCCAGATCAAGCCGGTCCTCGACGGAAGAGCGACGACCGTGGAGCCTTCGTGGGAAGCCGAGAATGCTCACGTCCAACAAGTGCAAAAAGACCTCATGGGCCGTGTCTGGAACGCCGGCTGCAACGGGTGGTACGTGATCGCCGACAAGTTTGGCAAGACGATCTGGAACTCGGCCAACTTGCCGTACTCGCAAGCGCACTTTTGGTGGATGTGTCTGTTCCCAACGAAGGGAGATTGGGTGTACACTGTGAGTTGCAGTAATTGACACTGTTCAGAAGGGAAGCTGACTTGTGCAGGACCTGAAGAGTTCATCTGGTAGGAATCTGGGCATGTTGGCGACGCTGGGGGTACTTATTGGACTGGCGGCCATTTTCGTCAAGGCCTGACGGAGGAGGAATTATGAGGAATTAATACAGGGAGTACTTTCAAGTAGAAATTGTAATCAGGAACGGACGTCACTCAAGGCTGTTCACGTCCACATCCATTCAACCGTGGTCAGTCTCTTCTCAGTTCGTTGCCGTCCACGTCCGTCGTCGAGAGCGGACCTCGACGCGTCGTCACGTGACCTCAAAGCTTCCCAAATCGTCGCGACCTCGAAACTTTGAAACTCGCCCATCGCATCGCAACACCACGAAAGCTTCACGACCACCACCCCTCGTTTCTCCCCGCGCATCCCGCGCAAACCGCAATCATGGCGCAAAATCGGCACTGGTAAGAATCTCCTTCTCTTCTTCCCACTTTGCCAGACTCCCCGTACGTCCGCCCACTAACACCTCCAGGGAACAAGACAAAGAAGCCACCGTCTACATCGGCAACATCGACGAGCGCGCCACCTCCTCCACCGTCTACGAGATCATGCTCCAGATGGGCCCCATTCACAACATCCACATCCCCCGCGACCGCGTCACCCAGTCCCACCAGGGCTTCGGCTTTGTCGAGTACCGCACCCCCGCCGACGCCGAGTACGCCTCCCAGGTCATGAACGGCGTCAAGCTCTACGGCAAATCCCTGCGCGTCAACCCGGCGAGCGACTCGCGGAGGGACGGCGCCGGCGGCGGCAGCGGCGCCTCCAACTCGGTCGGCGCCGAGCTCTTTGTCGGTAACCTCGACCCCAACGTCGACGAGAGGGTCCTCTACGACACCTTCTCGCGCTTCGGCCCCTTGCTCTCCCTGCCCAAGGTCGCGCGCGACGACAGCGGCAGCAGCAAGGGCTTTGGCTTTATCAGCTTTGCCGATTTCGAGAGCTCCGACGCCGCCATCAGCAACCTCCACGGGCAGTACATCTTCAACAAGGAGGTCTCGGTCCAGTACGCCTTCAAAAAGGACGGCAAGGGCGAGAGGCACGGTGACGAAGCCGAGAGGGCGCTCGCAAAGGAGGCAAAGAAGAGGAACATCGTGCCCGAGGCCCAGGCCATCCCTCAGGGATTCCTGCATCCGGGAGGCCTGCCGCCGCCTGCGGCTGGACCGCCGCCGGGGTTCGACCAGCATCAGCATCAGCATCAGCCGCCACCGCATATGGGTATGAACGGAGCGATGCCGCCGCAGATGCCCACCGGGTTCCAACAACCACCGCCGTACAGAGGCGCGCCGCCACCCCCGCAAGCTTCCTACAACGCGGGCGGTCCTCCACCGGGCATGCCACCACCACCTCGGGCCGCGCAAGGAGCACCAGGCGGCGCACCTCTGCCACCTGCACCGTCTGGTCTGCCTGCGCGACCACCCCAAGGACAGCGAGGCGGATACCCGAATCCCGCAGACTACCACCCGGGGAGCAGCGGTTTCCACCCTCCCTCGGGTTCACCAGGCGCGCAGGGGTACGGCGGTCCCGGCGCTCCTCCGCCTGGGTTTGCTCCTCCTGGTGGTGCTCCTCCTCCACCGGGTGCGCCGCCGCCAGGGTTCATGCCTCCACCTGGGTTCCAGCAGCTGCCGCCGGGATTCCAGCAGAGGCGATGAACAGGAGGATGCTAAATATGGGGAAAGCGAAGCCGTGGGTGGTGTACGAGCACTGTAGAAATCAAAATTTGGCGTTTGGGATCATTCTTCACAAGTTTTCGAGGATAGAGAGCGTATCAATTGAGTTGCCATCGCAAGATAATTCATCTCTTGCCTCTGAATTCTTTCATCATTGAGTCATACAGCGTCTCGCCGGCTGGATACACCTGAACGCCATGCAAACCCTTTCTTCGGGCCAACTCGTACAATCACTTTTTTCTTCTTCCTCTGTACATCATGTCCCGTATCGAATCTCTCCCATTACTGATTCGTATGCTGCTTCCAGCCCCCTTCCCCCCACGGCCTCCTCTCCCACACCTTGGCCCCCAACTGCGTCGCCCTCTTCCGCTCTCTCGCCCCTTCATCCCTCCTCCCCTCCATCTCCAGACTCTGCCCCAGCATCCCTCCCGCCACGCTCATCCACAGCACGTTCCCGCACCGCCCTGCCACCCGGCTCGCCGCCTGTCCGCTCTTCAGCGCCTGCGCGCCGACGATATTCTCAAACATCTGGTTGCGCAGGGCGCAGAGGCAGATTGCTATCTGCAGCTGGTTGCCCGTCGCGCGCGCCAGTGTGAGGGCCGCGTGGATGTGCTTCTTGCGAAAGCTCCACTCCTGCGGCGGGTTCGTGGTGAGGGACGCGAGAGTCATGGAGAAGGCGATCTGGAGCGGTTGAGAGGGGTGGGTCGCGAGTAAGGGGTCAAGATGGTGCTCGACAAAGGTGGAGGGCGAGGAGATCGAGGACGGCGGCGGCGTGGGCGACTGCAGGATCCAGAGGCGGTTGAGGGACGCGAGAAGCGCAAGTTCTCCCTGCGGCGTCTCGCGCAGCTCGGGCTTTGGCAAGGCAAAGCATGGCTGTTCCAGGAGGCTCATGGCCGAGGCCAGGTCGCCGGTTCCCTGCAGATAGACGGCGTGGAGGTACTGCGCAAAGACCTGCAAGCTCGACGAGGTGGTTGGTGATTTGCCCTTGGGCGCGAGATGTGCGAGGGCGGTAATGTGGCGTTCCACTTGGCCCCATTCGGTGCTGGAGGCGGCTCTGAGGCCGAGCATGATGTTGAGGTAGCAGCACATGTCGATGCGCCACTGTCTTTGCCGGAGTGCGGCCTCGAGTGAGATGGACGGGCCGTAGCGAGTGCCTTTCGTCGATGCATCCCCTGGTAGATCAGTTAGTTTTGTACGCAGCAGGCAAAGGATGCATGACCTACAGCCATTGAGAATGCTGAGACTCTCTTGCCACAGCTCCAAAGACTTGGGCCCCCCTGATGACGTGACGCTGCTTGTCAAGCCAGCCAGTGTGTGCCTGCATCGTTAGTCGTGATCGACTTTCTTTCAGCGAATGAGGATCTCACATCAGCGCCATGAATTCCATCTTGGTCATAAACGACACCACCAGATAATCCGCCTCGGATCCCTCACCACCGCCCCTGACAATCCCCTCCGTATCCTGACTGACCACCACTCCACTCGACGCACAGCGTGCGACAGGCAGCCAGAACACGCCGTTGGTCTCTTTCCATTCCTCGGCCTGCATTACTCTCGTCTGCAGCGCCCTCATCTTCTCCCCTAGCGCCTCCCCGCTCTGGGTATTCAGATTGGCGGCAATATCAAGAACAAGTGTTAGGACCTCAATCTGCACGACCGCCTTGACACTTGGGTCGAGTTGGTACTTTGCCACCTGAGCAAGCGCGGTTTGGATCCGTTCCTTTGAGTTTGCGGTGCGAGAGGGAGCCTTGAGGAAAGTGAGGGCCTCCAGGAGGGTCGCGTACACGGTGAGCACGGTGTCAGAGCGCGCGGCAGCAGTGGATTGCAGAGCACGCAGGTTCTCAATGGCAGACGGCTCGGAGGACATGCCTGCTTCCATATAGAGCGAGGCCTTGAGGAGACGAAAGGCGTAGTACCAGGGCCAGTGCTTGTATCTAGATATTATCAGCAGTGTTTTTGAGTCGAATAAGCAGGACACTCACGTCTGGCAGTCATTGATATGACTATCCAACGCCTTCAAAGCCGCCTTGCGATTGCGATGAAACAGCACCTTGAGGAGCAGGTACTGTGAGCAGTACTTCAAGTCGGTCAACCGGTGATTATCGCACAAAGAGATCCCCTTGGTCAACGCTGTCTCGCACTCCATCACGTTCTCTGTCTCCTCAAGCAGCACGCTCGCGTACCGGATCCGCAGCCTCGCCTCCTGCCTCGGGGTCAACTTTCCCGTCTGCAGCGCAGCCTCAAAACACCCGATCGCGATGGCCACCAGCTTGTGATACTCGTCGACCCTTTCAGGATCCAAGGACATGGCTACATCGTGCACACTCCCGCGGGCTTTATCCAGAAACTCCTCTGCTACTGCGATAAGCATGGGTCCCGATTGATGGCCCATAGATCGACCACCAGATCTGGAGGAAACTGATGGCGAACGCTTTGAGATACTGAGGGACCGTTGGGACAGAGCGGGTGATGGCGCAACCGAGGAGTGTGGAGAGCCTTTGAGGGGCAGTACCTCAGAATCTCGACGATAATTCTGGTTCTGGCTTCGTGGGTAAACAGGAACAGCTGGCGTTGACAGCTGGGAGGGCTCCACGGTTGTAGCAGAGTCGGTACTGGGTTCCGTCTTGAGTTTCACAGGCTCAGAGTGAGATGGAGGGTACGCTTTGGTTGAATCGACAGGCAGAGACGGTAGGAGAGAAGGCATCTGCTGGATGTCAGACATGCTCACAAACTGCATGCTCTCCATCGGCTGCTGAGCTTGGGATTCTGATATCGATGGCTGTCGCTGTTGGTGTTGGTGTTGGTGCTGTGGCTGCTGTGGCTGAATCTGTGGCTGCCTCTGATGCGGACTTTGAGTCTGGTCCTGAGGCTGTAGCTGAGGTTGACGCTGCACGGCACCTGGAACAGGAGGCGGTCCAAAGGACTGCTGCTGCTGCGCTGGTCTAGAGGACTGATCATGTGTCTGTCCTTGCGGCTTGGGCAGTGCAAATCTGGGCTGACTCTGTGCCTGTTGTGCGATCGGAGGCGTGGCATTTGGTCTGGCCTGGCTCGGCTGTGCTCCAGGCGACGGCCTGGCCTGCGGTATCTTGGGTAGAGGCACATGCGTCTCTACTGGTGGCGGACCGTTGGAGGACTGTCTTCTCGGCTGAGAGTGCAGCCTCGGCTTTGGCTTGAGCGCCGGTGACTCTCTAGGTGATGGAGAAGGCTGGGTGGGTGAAGGTCGATATGTCGGTTGGGCGTACGGCGCCCGGGGTTGCTGTGGACTGGCAGGTTTGTATGTTTGCATCTGGCTGGGGTCGATGTATTGAGGTCTCGCTTGTGGAGCCGGCTGGGGTGTTGACTGCGTCTGAAGCTGAGATTCTGAATTTGAAGAGCTGACCATCGGCTGCGCCTGGCTCTGTTGCATGTACGGTGATCGCGTCTGCTGAGTGGACGGTGTTTGTTGCTGTTGTACCCGTGGGCTCGGCGAGTTTGATATTGACACGGGCTGATTGGAAGCCGCCTGTGCTACGGTATTCTGCATGCGAGGGGACGGTGTCTGTGATGGTTGCTGGAGCTGAGACAGCTGCTGATGAGGCTGATACTGCTGTTGTTGTTGATGCTGTTGCTGCTGCTGTTGATACCTCCTCTGTTGCGCCATCTGCATCTGCTGCTGTTGCTGACGCTGCATCTGCGTCTGTTGATCTTGTTGCTGCTGGGCTTGGTCGTAATTGTGCTGTTGTTGTTGCTGCTGCTGCTGCTGCTGCTGAAACTGAGGACTATGCATCGATCTCTGCTGAATCTGTGGACTCTGCTGCATCCTCTGTCTCTGCTGTTGCGCCTGCTGCATTCTGACTTGTTGAGTCTGGCGGTCTTGCTGCTGCTGCTGCTGCAGCACCCCAAACGACGGAAGCTGATCAATTTGCCTCATCGGACTCTTGCTCGACGGCTGCTGCTGCGGCTGTTGCTGCGGCTGCTGCTGCCACACATTCGGCGGCGGCATATACTGCGCAGCTTGAGGCTGCTGCGCATACGGATTATACCCGCCAGACTCAAATCCTCCGTAGCCGCCTATCCCCGTGGCTCCATATCCTCTCCCCCCTCCCATCGTCATCTGCTGTTGCGGTTGTTGCTGCTGCTGCTGCGGTATTCCATACCCCATACCTCCCTGGTAAAAGTCCTGATACCCTCCGTGCTGTCCCCCCTGGAACCCCATCCCAGCCTGCTGCTGCCCCGCGTTGAACCCGCCAGCATACTGTTCGTTCTGCGGTAGCTGCTGCTGCTGCTGCTGATGATACTGCTGCTGGTGCTGCTGGTGCTGCTGAGTTTGGAATGGCGGCGGTGCTGGTTGTTGGCCTGGGTATTCTTGCCCCGGAGGCATCAAGCCCCGGTACGACATTGCCCCGTCACCATTCGTGAGACGCGTGTGCTCTGTTTCCCCCCTCTTTCTGTTTTATTGCAACTCGCGCGGTCCGAGCTGGCGGTTCATACAGTCAAATTCTCGATCAATTTCGTCGGATAGCTGTGCTTGCCTTCGGACTTGGCAAAGGAGGCACGTCTTTGTCGAGAGTGAACTCGTCGTACTGGACAAAGTGTACGTTGTCTGGCGTCGTCGTAGCCGCTCTTGTGTCGTCAAAGCGCCTACACAGGTAGTGAAAGCTCGCGAATACGACAGTCGCAGGGTCGATCGTAGGAGAATGAACAACAAGCCGCAGTCGTCGAGGGCGATTGACGTTGGAAGATGAGATGGGAATTCGTGAGGCGCCGTTGGATGGGACGCGCGACGGGCAGGGGTCATTCGGATGTGATGGGTGGGTCGCGAGGTACCTCTTTGGTCACCTTGGCACCGCGAGAAGTGAAGTACTCAATGTCTTGGTCGCAAGAAATAACCCTAACCCTGTATTTCCTCCGTCTTTCTGTCGAACTGGCGAGAAAGGATGGAATGAACTGATTTGTTACGGGGTGGCTTAGGTACAGGAGCCGCAGGACGAGCTAAAAGCAACTACAGGGCGGGTTTTGCAAATCCCTTTTGCTTGTTGAACCAAGCGCAATACCCTGATCGGCTGCAGCTGGAGATGGCCACCTCCAAAGCCCAAGATTCTTGGCTGCAGCGCACCATGTACGGCAACAAACATCTCTCTCTATGAATTCAATTCAGCCAGTCTCGTGAACATGAACCTGAAACTTTCATCCCTCCATCTGCAGTCCTTGGTTCCTCTTATAGTCGTGCTCTGCTCCTCACGCGATAGAACCTTCTCCAGTCGCAATGAACTCGACAACCCGTCCCAGCAGCGCGCCCAAGATCGAAACAGCCACCGCCCATATAACTAACCCTCGAGTCCTCCCCGAAACCATCTCCTCCAAACGTAAATAAGCACATCTTCACCTCCGCTCCCTTTGCCACACCCTTCCAACCCACCCCCTCGGCGTCCTCTCCCTCGGAAAAGATGGAATCCTACGCTCCCTAACCCACGATCGTACCGTCACCAGCGCCGTGCCTCTAGAGCCTCGCCTCATCAAAGCCTACCTCGACGAAAACGAGTGGGATTCCGTGACGGGAACCGCGTTCAGAGGCGTCGACGGGAGAGACGTCCCACGGGAGCAGTGGTTTGCTCCACCGCTGGGGGTTGTTCCGCCTCCGCTCGCTGAGAAATATGTAAAAGAAGGTCAAGAAATGATGGGGAAACAGGCCATGAAGGCAAAGGGCGACGTGAGAGAGGAGTTGGACGGGACAGGGGTTCCGTGTCCAATCATTGTCCAATCTGACAACGATGTTATTACCACAAAGACAATGACCAAAGAATAAGCAGCGCAGTCTAACGGTTATTGACATTCCATACAATGGTATCATACATGCATGCCAAGGCTCTCCGATCCCATCCTGGCAACGTTCAGATCAGAGATGGGCCCTTCCTCTCGCCTACCCCAACACCGCCTTCAGCCCCCTTGCCACACGCAGCGCGTCTTGAGGAAATGTTGCAACCTTTGGAAATCTTCAAAAATAGCAAAAATGAAAAAGCAAAAAGAAAGCAAGAATGTTCAGTGATATGCAGCGTTATGCAAGTGAGCTAAAAGGCAACGAAACCCCCCAACGCCAACGAATGCAGCTTTTCGAATCATCACGCTCCTTCAAGATGAACAGACTTCCTCTTCTTCGCTCCCACTGTTGGTCGTCCATATCGGCTCCTCCTTGACGCCAGACCCTATCCAACACAAACCCACTCTGCGAAAACACACCATCTCGCCGTTCGATCCGCCAACACCAACCCTCTCCACACCCCCCTTTCACTGCACTTGATGATGGTCTCCCAAGTGCCCCCATCGCTCACCTCTTCATCGTCACCTGCCCTGCTTCCGCCTCCTCTCCCATTACGATCTTCCTTTCTCATCAACCGCAGGATTTTGCCTCCCGGTGTCTGGATTGCCAGCTTGGCCGGCTTCTTCCCCGCCACCGTACCGCTCGCCATGCTCGGGTTGGAAGACGCTGCAATCGATGCCGTCATGCTCATCGCCGACCCCGGTCTTGCAAAAGGAATGGGACTCGTGCCGCCAGGGTTCGAGGCCGGAGTGAGGGGGTTCGTCGGTCCAGACGACGAGGGGTGCTGGCGGATCGCAAAGACAAAGGTGTTGTTGAGTGCCAGGCGCTGGCACTGCGGCTGCACAACGTAGATGTCGTGTCTTTGCGCATGGGGTGTCGGGTGTCTCGTCACAAACTCGTACTTGGGATTCTCGCCTCCGTGGACGATCGGCAGACTCAAGGCCATGGGATGCGGTATGTCCTTGATGCTGTGCATCAGGCCCCTCTTGCCCGCGTAAATCTTCAGTACACCCTGACCCTCGTCGCCAGGTAGGAGAGCTTTGATTGTGTACCTCTTGGTGCCGTTGTACCACTCGGCTTGTGCCAGTGCTCTCTTCTTGACAATATCGCCCGACTCAAACGTGTCGCCATCCGCGTCCTTTGCGTACGCACGGGCTTCCACTTCAGCGGCGATCTCCACGTCCGCGGGAACGTTGAGCTTGATGTGCACCATCTCGAGATCCTCGATACGTGTAAGCGAGGTGTTGTAGTCATACATCTCCATCTCATTGCGGAAGAAGGGCGCGCAGACACAGGGCAGGTTGAGCAGGACTTCGTGCGCGACGGGCGGCACGATATGCTGCTGGTCGTGATGGTCGGGAATGTGCGTCCAACACGCCTCGAGCGGCCGCATGAGGAACCACCAAGGATCAGCCGCGGAGCCAGATGTGGTTGAGTACTGGCCTCTGTTGGGGTTGGACGGGCTGGCGAGGCAGCAGTCGATGATGCGCCACTCGTTGTCGACGACGACGACATTCCACCAATGGTTTGCGCGTGGCACCGTGGTGAGATCCGTCACCTCGCCGGGCAACTTGAGGTAGCCACGCACAATTTCGGACGGCAGACCGACAGCCTGACACATCTCGGAGACCAGGCAAGCGTATTCTTTTGCACACGCTCGCTTGCTCTGGATCACCTGTCTCGTATCGGCCTCTCCCTCAAAGTCCTCTTCCCAGGTAATGTTCTCGGCCACCCAGGTGAAAATGGCTCTCAGCCTCTGCACGTCGCTGCGGTAGGGGCGGCAGACATATGTCGTCGCCAGAGTGATGGCTGTAGTCATCGGAGGCAGATTACTAATAAACCTCGAGTTCTTGTCGACCTGGCTCAGGTTGATGGATCGATAATCAACAGCTTGCTGAACGACTGATCCGTCGGCGGCCTCGTCACCCTCTACACTCTCGTACAGCTCATCTACCGGGTTGAGCGTCGGCTGGTCCAACATTTGGCACCGGTCGCGACGCTCATTTTTCTCCGTGCTGGAAAGCGAGTTGGATCGGTTGACGTCTCTCCGAACCTGGACCCAGTCGACGCCAGATTCGAGCCCCATTTCCCTTGCAGCGTTGCGACCAAAGGCGCCTCCGAGTCCGGCTATGGCGGGTGTTGATGAGGATGCTTGTGAGATGGTTTTTGTCAACGGCGAAGAGCGCATCGAGCTGTTTGGGCCGATGGAGCCAGCCGCAATGCTGCCTCGACTACTTGCAACCCCCGTCTTGGCTGTGTCAAAGATCTTTCTAAAGATGTTGCGCCTGGGTGCCTTGGGCGAAACCAGACCACCCAGTCCACCTCCGGCGCCTACGCTCTCGTGGAAATCTGTCTGCGATCTGGAGAGTGGAGGGGGACCGCTGGCGTGGCTGCTATGATAGGTGACTCCCGTAAACGGTGTCTCCGGCCGCTCAGGCTCAACGTCTCTCATGCCCAGTGCGCTCTGCGCTCGTTGGTTCGCCCTGGCCATGCTGCCGGCACTGGTGGAGCTAAAGCCGCTTGCGGATGCACCGCTCCAGAGCGTCCGGCTGCTGCTTTGTGTGGACGAGCTTACGTTGCTCTGGTTGCCAGTGGAAGCGTTGGTCGAGTTCGTCTTGGTCGTAAGTGTGCGGCCTATGCTACCATCCACATCATATGCCGATTTTCGAAGGCGAAGCTTGTGCTCAGAGTGGGCTCGGTCACTCATCGACGACTTCGGTCTCTTGAAGAGCTGGCCCTTTGGCGGTGGTGGAGGCGGCGACATGACGTCCAGCTCCTCCTCCTCATCTTGCCGTGATGCTGCAGGGGTACTCTGAGAGTGCTTGTGCAGCGACTGGAACTCCTTCTCCATCCGCGCCACGTAATTATTGAGCTGCGGCAGTTCACTGGACGTATTCGCCCTTTCGCGGCCACCATCGTGGAAGGATGGGTTATTTGACGATCCGCCGCTCCAAGTCTCGTACCCCTCATCAGCCTGGGCTATACCCATGGAAGTCAACGGTCGCGTGGTATCCTTTGCTTGTCGACGAGACTTTCTGGGGACAAGATCAAAGCATGCCGGGGACCATGGATCTCCCGGCCCCTCATCCTGCGAGGTTTCTTGCGACCCGCCGTACCCTTGGAGCTCATCCAACTGCTCCATGACGCCGTCCATAGCTTCACGCAAGGGCGAGGGTGTCAGTTGGTGACCCCCCGGCGATTGATCCCTGTTCGCCCGCGGTGTGGACGTGTCAATACTCAGTTGCGATGCCTTTGAACCATTTCTTGAGAGCGCAGCGGGTTTGCAAGAGGCCATGAGGTCTGGATCAGAAGGTGTGAAGGGCTTGAACGAGCCGTTGGACTCTTGTGCTGACGCGTCAAAGGAGTAACGATCCCGCATGTGGACAGAAATTGGGCGGGCAGAGCCCGGACGAGCGGACGCAGGGCGCGCCGAACCCGGACGAGCAGATCCAGGTCGAGCAGAACCCGGTCGGGTGGTTACATGGCGGTGCGGTGGGGGAGCTGGTGGGGGTGGTGAGCCCAGATCATCAGCGCCGGGGCTGAGGTCACGGTGGAAGACGGGTGCCGGGGACGGTCGTTGTGAGCTGAAGGGGTCGCGAAGAGGGGGCGCGGGTGAATGAGAGCGGGGGTAGAACGGCTGGTATTCTTGGGGAGCAGGCGAGTATGCTCTGTATGCCTCTGGCGGCGCTGGGGAGGGTTCTCTTTGGTGATAGTGATGATGAGGGGGCGGTGGTGCCGGGGAGTGTGCTCTGTAGTCTTGCGCAGGCATGGGAGATGTGGCTCGTTGGTGAAAGGGCGCTGGCGAATGCGATCGAAAGTCTTGATACGGAGCTGGTGAGGGGCCCCGATGATGTTGGGGAGGAGCAGGCGAGTGTGATCTGGGTGGCGCGGGTGAATGTGTCCTCATGGGAGGGGGGGCTGGCGAGTGTGCTCTCATATGAGGAGCAGGAGAGTGCGCCCTCATAGGAGGAGGAGCAGGTGACCTCGCGCGGTACTGAGATGGGGCGGGCGAAGGCGCCCTCGACGAGTAGCTCCCTTGCTGCCCCCTCGACGCGGCCGATATCGAAGCCTTCTTGACCATGGAAGCGCCCGAATTCTCCCTACTCCTCGGCTGCTGCTGCTGCTGCTGCTGCTGCTGTTGCGGTGGCGGCTTGACAGGTTCTTCCTTGAACGTCTCGGGCTGCTTGGCGGTGGTATAGTGCGGGGCCTTGACGTAGGCCTCAAAGGGTTTCCTGAAGGTCTTGCTCTTTTGCGGTGCGGATTTCGGGCTCGGTGTGTTGCTATCGGGCAGAGGGCTGACGGTTCTGGTTGTCGGTCTGAAGGACTCGGGGAGGACCTGGACAAAGTTGCTGGGAAAGGAGCCGACGGTGCGGCGGTCGCGGTAGAGCTTGCCTACCCACCACGATCCATCGCCGGCGTTGAGGCACTCGATGAGGTCGCCCTCGATGAATCCGAGGTCGCGTTTGGACTGGGGATGTCAGCTTTTTACTGTGCCTGGGAGCGGTATGTGAAGCATCATCTTGGGCAGCATCTCGAGCAATATCGGGCTCGTACGTACCTCGCCTCCCCAAGAGTAGACAGCCCTACACCAGCACGGGAACCGCGTGGGCAGCGGTGAGGGTGCAGGCACCATGACGAACGGATACTGGTGTGTGTTGCTCTGATGCGAGGGATGAAAGGTGATGGGAAGATGCCTCGTGCTGTGTGTATCGTATCGTATCGTAGCGATTCGATTCGATGCTGCCGACGAGGTATAGCAAGTCGCAGGCTGGTGGTGGCGGTGGGAGCCTAGGCTAGCCGAGTTCGGAGTCGCAAGTAAACAAAACGCAGCGGCAGGAGCGGCCGGTTCGAGCAGTTTCCTTCCTTTTGGGGACGTGTGGCACGTAGTCGGTACCGGGGCTGTCACGTCGCGAACGCGTCTGAACAGACAGAACAAAAAAAGAAAAAGATGTGCTTCCGAAAACTCGCTTCACGTCGTTGGTGCAATGGAATGAGAAGCAAGCAGGATACTGAGGACTGTGCGCGCAAGGCAAGGCGGTGTGGCAGTCCAAGGGATTGCCGCGTGAGCTTCATTTCGATTCCCGCCCTAAATCGCAACAGCCGCTGCGGCGCGTGGGCCAGTGCGGCCCCCGACTCTCCCCCCAGGCGGGAGGCAAGTGGGGCATGAGGCTCTATTGCCATGGCAACCCGCGGTCTTGACCCTAACCCTATCTTACGTCAGTCTGGCATCCCCGTTCCTCGTCATCATCATCATCATCATCATCTCGAGAAACCGGGATGGCATTCGCCGCGAGACGCATGGTTTTCGCATATGGAGCCTTGTGGGACAACCCGGTGATCTCAGAGATGATCTCGAGAGGGGTTGAGTCCACTCCCTCGACCTTATCTCCTCGCTTTCTCGCGCTCGATCGCATTCTGCACCGCATGCTGCACCGCATACTCTCTCTGTACTTTTTAGATGGTGGAGTGGTGCAATTGTTGACTGACGTCCTAGTACTAGTACACCGTTGACAGAAGCTGTCCCCAGCCACACTGGGACTCACAAAGTGTGGCGCCCTCTACTGTCTAGCTGGTCCAGACCATCGCTCACCATGCAACGAACAAAAAACCCACGTCTCAGCAGTAGTGACCTAACCGTCAGCGCGAGAGCCGCGGATACCGTTTAACATATGCAAGGGTAGACTCTCCATCGCCTGCACCGCAGTGCAGGGTTTTCACAGCATCCCCTCCCTTGACAAGCACTGGTCGCGATGGCGACCATGCAGAGCAACAGAGACCAGTCGTCGCCGTGAGGCTGAGCTCCACCCCGACCCAACATCCGTGCCGCCGTCAGACGAGTCCAGACACAGACGTGCAATGCAATGCAATACAGTCCCAAAAATCAAGATTTTGTCTGCCGTCCTCGCCCTTCACTTTTCAACACATACGACTGATGATTACATGCATCTCTTCTTTTCATCTTTTCGTCTTTCATCCTTTTACCTCGCCTAGTCTTTCACACTGTCTTTCTTTACGTCCGGACTGTCTCGCGCATGCATGAGACTGCTCAACACTCTGCCAACCACTGCTGTCCCAAACAGGCAATTGGTAAACAAAAGGGCTTGGACCACCACATCCCCCTCCTCCTCCGATGCCTCGATGTCATCCCAGACCAGCCCAGGCGAGCCCATCCCATCTGACCTCCATCCCCATCTCCACTCTATTCCAAGCCAAGCCGACCAGCATTGTGATACCCAGACGACCAGACCGCCCCGTGCCTCCGCCCCGAAACGACCCTGCGTCCTGCGTCCTGCAGCTAGATAATTAGGCAACGGGACCTGCATCGTCTGGGAGCTTCGCGTCTTCTGCTCTCGACTTTTGGCTCTCTACAATAATTTTTCCCTACCTCGAATAGAATTGTTCTTCTTCCTCCCCACATTCAGCAAGTCATCATCATCATCATCCTCTCGACGCATTACAGACGCAGCTGCTGCCACAGCTGGGGCCTGTGACGACAAAGTCTGCTTTCAGCGGCCGGCATCGACAAACTCCTTCCTCACTGCGCCTCTTTCAAACGACCGACAAGATGGCCGACGAGGGTCTTGCTGAGCACTACCAGGTCTTGGAGGAGCTGGGCCGTACGTTCTTTGACCTCCAACAATTCAAATACCACGTCTGACAGTGTACCAGGGGGCAGTTTCGGTGTCGTCTACAAAGGAATCGAAAAAACCACTGGCGAAGTCGTTGCCATCAAACATGTGCGTGTCGTCTTGTATATCCACAGACATCCTCGCTGACACTCACAGATTGACCTCGAATCCAACGACGACGATATCCAAGATATTCAGGCCGAGATCGCGGTGCTGAGCACCTGCGCAAGTCCATTCGTCACACAATACAAGGGCTCATTCCTTCGAGGCCACAAGCTATGGATCATCATGGAGTACCTGGGTGGCGGCTCTTGTCTTGATCTTGTGAGTTTGTCGGATACCGTTCAGGCAATTTCATCGCTAACAAGGCCAGCTCAAACCCGCCAACTTTAGCGAAGTCCACATTGCCATCGTCTGTCGCGAGCTTCTCCTCGGCATCCAATACCTCCACAACGAGGGCAAAATCCATCGTGATATCAAGGCCGCCAATGTCCTCCTCTCCGAATCCGGCAAAGTTAAGCTCGCCGATTTTGGCGTCGCCGCTCAGCTCACGAACATCAAATCTCAGCGGAATACCTTTGTCGGCACACCCTTTTGGATGGCTCCCGAAGTCATCCAGCAGGACGGATACAGCTTCAAGGCAGATATTTGGTCGCTCGGCATCACAGCCATGGAGATGGCAAACGGCGAGCCGCCATTGGCGCATATCCACCCCATGAAGGTCCTCTTTCAGATTCCCAAAAACTCCGCGCCCAGACTCGAGGGTAACTTTAGCCGCGACTTTAAAGACTTTGTCGCCCAGTGTCTGACCAAAGACTACGACCGTCGGCCAACAGCAAAGGATCTCCTCCGCCACCGCTTCATCCGCTCCGCCGGCAAGATCGAAGCCTTGCAGGAGCTGATTGCCCGCCGACAAATGTACGACGCCAACCAGAACCGACAAAAGCACCCCATCTACTACCAGGAGACCCTGCAGACCATTTCACCCAAGGACGAGGAACAAGAATGGGTGTTTGACACAGTCAAGTCTGTTGCACCCAAGCGGCCAACCATCAGGCACCACCGCAAGCCTTCGTCCGTCTTGGCCGCCGAGGACGCCATGAAGAAGCTCGACCTCAAGGATGGACCTCTCGGGGCTTCGTCACCTGCCCCGGCCACCATGCGGCGATCAACAGTCCGGCGACAACCTTCCCTCGCGCAGGTGGCCAGCATGCACGGCAACGGCTCCCCTCGCGGATCCATTGCCCCCAAGAAACCTCTCCAGCCCGACATGTCGTTTGGCAACTCCGGATCGACTATGCGTCTCTTTCGCCGCGTACCCTCTGACAGCTCTACTGGAGGGCAGTCTGGCCGCAACCAGTCCACAGACGATGTCTTCCAGGACGAGAATCTGCCACCTTCCATCGCGTCACCTGTCGAGCCCTACGGCAAGGAGGCCGTGCTGGGCAGGCGGCTCTACACTAAGGCTGTAGAGCCTACCCTGGCCGAGCTCCACGCACAGACATCCGCCATGCAGAAACGCGAGGCTCTCGCCAAGCTGAGCGACGCTTTTGCCGCGCTCGACGCCGTTGACCCGGAAGGCGCGCACCATCTTATGAAGAACCTCCTCTCCTCCATGACGCAGGACAAGAAGCTTAACCAGACCTACATCCAGCCCTCCTCCGTCGTTTCCAAGATGCCCAACGATGGCACTCCCCAAGGCACGGTCATTATCAAATCCGCCGCCGCAACTCCGCAGGGCGGCGCGGCCGGGAACGGAGCCGGTGCCAACCCTCACAGTCCCACCAAGCTGGTCCTGAACCCAAACAACCCTCATCTTAGGTCGCATAGGAGGCGACAAGACTCGAGTGTCTGGAGCGAAAAGGAGCAGGTCGGGACGCTGGAGCACAAGTATCCCGGACGAGAGGCCAAGAGCGGCATGGAGCACTGCAAGCAGTTGAGCGATGTTCTGTACAGCCGGTGGTCTGATGGGTTGAGGCTGCGCTGGCCGGCGACTTGATTCCATGGTATCAGGGATGGGAGATGACAACTACGCGGGAGGATTATCACGATGGTGGGGACGCACATGAGGCACGAATCGCTTCGTCCGATTGCTCAACGACGTACTAGATGGGCTTTACCTCTTTTTGCTGTGGTTTTTGTTTTGCTTTCCCTTCTTCCTGCCGCATTTTCCATTTCGCATTCTGGCATTTTCTGTAACGGCATTTCTTTCAGCTCGCATTTTTGTCTTGTATTTTTTAGGCGCAGACTGGCCGGCATTTGGGAGGGTAGTATCTGCTTTCGCGTCTTTTTTGTTATCTGAGTGTATTTTGAGCTTTATGTTTTTCTTTGGTCTGGCTTCTATGTATGAAGAGAAGAGGGGAGGACAGCGTGCGATCGCGGGCATGGATATTGTTCGCAAGATGGGTTAGAGTAGATTAGGATAGATACATCTGTACAATCAAGCTCTTTCTTTAGAGATGCTCTTTCTGGAGATATGTGTGAAGCAATTGCGGAATGTGAATGGAATGCGAACTCTGGGATTTGTGCTTATTCGTCTTTGCTTTCTTTGCCTTGAGCTTCCTTCCATGATCCGCCATGTTCCTTTTGAGACTGAACTTGCAAGCTCTCTCCTCCGCGCGTACCACGTTCCAAACTGCTAAAGTCGCAATATCTCTTCGTGAACAAAGAAGATCTTTGCCCTTTTTTGCCTGCTCACAAAGACCCAAAGAAGAAAAGAGGCTTACATGTATTGAGCGGACCGCAAAAAGTTAACCTGCGTAATCAGGGAATCGAACCCTGGGCTCCCCGACGTTGCGTGGTGGCAACGGAGAATTTTACCACTAAACCAATTACGCTTGATGGCTGGTGCGAAGCGTTGAATTCAAATACTATATAGCTTTCATCGAGGCGATTTCGTAGCTGTGCCTACCCTAGACATCGCAACCACGTGTTAGATCTGCAACATGGCATCTGTTCAGGCGGCAATCCACTTATGATGCTCGTAGGTTTCTGCTTGTAATAATCGTGGGAAATGTGCAATGTCTTTCACTGTCTTAGAGTGTTCTTTCGATGTTTCCAAAGGGTATAATCTGGAAATGCTCTGCTGTATCCAAATCTCCAGCTTACGCCAAATCGGCTACATGGTTTCCTACGCAGGATAAAATCACCGCGCGCTCACGTCTCAGCCTTCGAGTGAATTATTCTCACCAAATGGACAACCAACATGAAAACACAGACATCCCACGTGCCCTCCTTCCTCCCCCACGCAACAAATCTCGATAACCACAGGGCCACGAGTTCCACGACAGGCGGAAAACTACGCCATGCAAATAAAATGCACATACAGATAAACACCCTGGCACATTTCGCCCACAAGGGTCAGGAAATCGTCAGCGCGCGTTCCCTCTTCCAGAAACCGAACGGCCCCTCTCCCCCAATTTAGACATTCTCGCGACCCGGAGCTGTTCCAAAATAAATCCCACGAGTTCGTTCCCCAAAAGTGCAAAAAATTGCGAAGAATTGGAAAAAGACCTGCAGCGTCATTGTCCTGCGCGCAAACGTCAGGGTCTGTCGCGCATGGCCGAAGATGTTGGCTTGCATCATGTCGGTCGGTGAAATGGCAACAAGCAACTCGCCATACCGTTGGAGGCGATACATTACCCATCTTGATGAGCTATCACTTGGCAGTCTGCTTATCGCCGACCTTGACACATAGAGTTGGGTACCGGGTAGGGATCGTGGGAGGGGTGATGCGACGTGATATCTCTGCATCGCTGTGTATCTATCCGTATCCCCAGATGTATACCTCCAGTGGTATACACATATCGAGCGACAAGAGCTTGGAGACCAAACCTTTGGACCAGACCTTGAGACCAGAGCCTGTGGCATGCATTGATTGAATCCTGCTTTCCTTGACCAAAATCCTCTTCTGCCACACAAAACGCAAACCATGTCTGGATCAGAGACCTGTTCATCTCGCCTCGCCTCATCATCAAATCTCTCCCACCCAATGATGGAATCCCCCCCTCTTCGCGCCTCACTCCGATTCCGATCTCAAAGCTACCCGTCCGCATCGACCGATTCCCGGCGTGCATCGCAGGGCCAGAGGAAACGAATCCGCCCTGCCTGCGTGACCGATCCTATTCCCAATCCCAGCTTCACACAGTTGGCTAACCTAGCCTTACTCAAGACTGCCTCTCTCTCACCAGCCTCTCCCCCTCCATCACTCCCCTGCCTTCGTCGCTCTGCATATGCTCATCCGTGGAGATCCCTGGGTCCAAGTAACCCTCCCCGACGCAGATCGGGCGGCTTCCCTGCTCCCCGGGACCCCCCATGCCCCTCCCCGTTTCATCCCACGCCCCTAGCTCTGGTGAATGTCACCCCTCCCTCCCCTCTCATGCAGCATCTTGCGTCCATGGGGATCGCGCGCGCTGCCATTTCTTCGCGGCAAGGGCCCTATCCACCGATCTGGCGCGCCAATGCGCCGCCGTCTCCTCTCTCGCCTGCCGCCTTGCAGAGCGACAAAGCTACAGGTCACTTTCGATCTCGACCCCTTTCACCTTAGGACGAGGCGCTAAGCGTGTTGCGCCGCTTGGAGGGGCACCGCGGCTGTGAAGCCGGGCCCGCGGTTGGGGGGTACCGCGAATCGGATGGTGTTCTCGAGCGCCAATTGAGACATCACCAGCGCGAGTTGTCATTTTCAGCTGGAACATGACCTCAGTTTCCTCCCTCAGCTTGTCGATGTACTTGCAGTATCCCGAACCCTGTTACTAAAAATCCTGAATCGGATGGCTGCAGCCGAAATCTTTGCACACGGAGTTTGTTAGGGGCCACACTGCAACAGAGGCAACCTTTATACGGGTCATCGCCTGCGACGTCAGCCTTGGTTCCTGAGTTCGTCCCAGGTTCCCGGTCGGCGATGCTCTCCAAAATCGGGAATGACCGGCTGCTACCTTACCATTGGCGAGGGGGGGATGCACCATGACCACGAATCTCAGGATCATCGACTTCACGCATTGGTAGAGATCCGGGGATCGTGAGGACCGACCTCCCGATCTGGCTAATACAGGTTAGTCAGTGCTCCTATGGTCCTGAAGGGTATATGCTATGTTGAGGGATAACGGCGAGCATACACGTGGGGGCTCAAGTTCATTACATCAAGAGCTCGGTGTAGCTGTCTTGTTGATGTAACTGGGGTCGATATTTGCAAAGACACGGACAAAGAGGATTCGACCGTCGATATCCGCATGTTCGGAAATGCCGTTATGCGAATGAAGGGTTTGAGATCCCAGCACCTCGTAATGAGCCAGGTCGGCGAAGCGAAAGAGCCAAGAGGAATCTGTAATTGCTGTGATAACTTGACGCCTCCAAGTGGAGATTACGACGCTGGCCAGACTGAAACGAAAGCCAGGGCATGCTGCGCTCTAGCAGGGAGCGGACAGCAGATGAGATGGAACCTCTAATAGCGGCTGATCTGCGAGAACCGGACCCCCTGGACCTGGCAGCAATGGGTCGGTTCCTGGGGGACCAGAAAAGCTTTGACGGGGCGCGCATCGCGTTGATGGATGGCTGGATATCACCCAAGAATACACGAATGGACAAGATCGGACGCTGCCCGAATTTGATCGGACCCGGGATTTTGGAAACCACGGTCGGGCTCTCGATCGCAAACCAACAGTGGCGGACATTACGATGCTTTAGGGTGGTATAGGAGTTTCCAACACTGGTGTCGGTCGCCGAACCTTGGGTCAGAGAGAAGTTCTCTCTTTGAGCCCTTTTCCACACAACACGGAGTTTCTCTTGACTAAAGGAGACGAATCATCGCAATCGAATGATGCAGCCCCATCGTGTGGACATGCATGATATCTTGCAGATGAACCCTGGTCGCACCCGGCTACCAAAGTGGGAAAAGTTGCGAATATTAGATCCGCTTTGTGAGCTGGAAAGTTCTTACCATCGGTCTGCTGCGGTCTGGCAACTCATAGCCTGCCGATGTGTCAACGTGGGAGAAAAACAATAGGGTGGATAATTAATATCGATGCCCATAAAGGTCCTGAAACTTGTGGTTTTGTTGCAGCGTGTCAAGTATCATGTATCCAAAGGTGGTGGCTGCATAGTCCTTCACACCACCCTGTTATGCCACAAGACAAGGGTCCGCGAATTCAACTGCGGTCACCTGACTTGGACGTCGACACCCATACCCATGGCCTATTACGCGTCTGTCCTCAGGATAACGGTGCAATACCCTGGTCTCTTATTGTTTATGACCCGCTGGATGGTGGGCGATGCCGAGAATGCTTGTCTCAAGTCGAACGGTTTTCTGGGCAGGGAGCCATGACAAGCCTGCCGTCGAACTGAGCCCGCGTATTCGTCGATGGTGGGGGGAGGGGAGGGAAGGGGGGTCGACTTGATGCAAATGCATCAAGGTTACCAGTGATGAGGTACGTTTTTTCGCGATTATGATTCACTGCAGCAACTGTGATAAGCGATCATGCATGTCCAGCAGACTTGGCCGCTGTAGCAAAGTCGGTTTGATAGAGGGAGTTTTGACCGTCTTTTGTGTCTTGCTTGGCGTAGTCAGCCTTGTATCATTCATGCAGAGGTAATAGCATCAATTGTGTCCCTTCGTCTGGAATGTTGATCTGCCATGACCTGGAGTGTTGGACCCTTGGCCTGCGACGGCTTTGATCCACAAGCCCACTTCTTCCCGTCAACTTACCATCTGGGCACGGTGTTCAAGGCGGGTGATGTGTTGGCTGGTGGGGGGCGTTTCTGGGTCGTGTCGAGCTGAGCAAGCGGTCGTCGTTTGGAGGTCAAAGTTTGAAGCATTCTCCTTCTTTGGCTTTCCAAACTGGACAGACGGCCTTGCTGCAGAAACTGGAAGCCTGATGAACAAGGCAGATACTTTTGAAACACCAAGTCATGTGACCATCACCCTGCCCCGCGAAAGTCCCCCTTCGTCAGGGCACAGCTCGGCTCGACACTCGATACATTCCTCGGTAAGCAACCGACCACGATTGCTTCAAAGAGGTAGAGCCCGCCTCGTCATTCGAAACAAGTTCTCTCTCCAGGTCATCCATCGTCGCGGACAGTGGAGACCTGTGACTGGGCCCAGCCAAGGATCATGGAAATGTCTCTCGACCCCAGCCAGCTTTCTGACCCATACGCAAAGCATTAGCCGCTTAAAGCGCCAACTCATACACTGAAACCAAGACGCCCCAAGCGACATTACGACCAACACTAAGAGTTAGTCTTTCCAGTTTTTTTCGGGCTCGAACAAGTATGACGGCGGCAGCTGTTGCTCGGTAGAGGGCCTCTCACGCACGGGCACTAGCCCAGCTCTCGGATCCAGAGTTACCCGCACCGCCCGGTCCGTCCTGTCAAAAGAGTCCTGTCAAAAGGGTGACAAGCTGGTCCTTGACTAGACTGCACTGACTGGCGCCATCTTGTCTATCGCTCCGCGCCTGGATAACAGCTTTGCGATCGAGTCAACCAAAGCCCTTCATTGGGATCGACGGCGGATTCATGATGCGTCCCGTCGAGTCATCTGACGCGAGACGTGTGCTGCAATCGCCGTCACTCATGCAAGCCACTCTGTACCGGCCACCCGGACTCTGGATTGCATCGCAGAGTCCTTGTCTGCGGCACAGCGCTTGGGACTGGCAGACAAAACCTGAGCTCAGCCGTGATTGTCTGTCGGAAGGGGACACTGCGAAGCGGCCGCCTCTCATGCCTACGTCCCGTGCCAACCTCGTCAGCTGCCTCTCTAAACCTGATTTACGCTGACTGGCCCGATTTGTTAGTCCGTGGGGACATGTCTTGGGGCAAAACGCCGTCTTGGTGCGAGTGGCTGTCTGTCGCTGCGCTCGCCTACGTGAGATTGCAGGTCTTTGTGTAAGAGATTGGTCCATGGTATTGGACAGAATGAACGATCAGAGTTACAGACGGCCTTGATTTCCAAAACTAGTGGCAGATCGGGGCTCGACCATGGGCGGCATCGACATATTCTTGTCCGGCAATAGCAGGGCATCTACGGGCCGCACAGACTAGCTCACCGCGGATGGACTATGCAGCAGCAGCAGACAGGGGTACTTGGGAGTCCGAAGATCTTCGGCCCCTATCGGCCTTGGTGGTTGATCCGCGTATTGTGTAGGTGCAGAACAGCGTCTCTCGAGGAGGAAAGAGGAATCAACGCTAATACAAACTCAGCAAGGAGACTTGTGCTGAGGGCAACACCATAGTCGATCATTTGCGCAATCCGCGCTCACAACAGCAAACCCCCCCCCAAGAGTGTGACAAGAGCCAGACTGTCGGTTTCCACGTGCGACTAACAGTCCACGATGACTGAGGAATGAAGGCTGTTGAGTGACGTGCTGAATCGAAGCTGGACGAGCGAAATCACAGCCAGGGGTCACTTCGGATTTCACTCCACGCTGGCTCAGCTGAAGTCGCCGACCTCAATGCATTCATTGACCTCTGATTGGCTGTGCAGCGAGGCATGCGTCTGCGAGTGGTGCAGAGCTCGACCGACGATGTTGCGGCTGAATCTTTACACTATGTGCAGGGATTAGCCCGGTTCCTGATATACGCAAAGCCTTGAGGCTGGTGCTTGGCTCACGGCTGCACCGTGATTACCCCCGTCCTTGGCTCCCGCCTGCTTATCGACACACCCCGCTGCCTTGCCTTGCTCACATTCTAACGACAGGGGTATCTGTTCGATCTCAGACAATTTGCATGGCGTCCCCCACTCCACCGACACCTACGCCCATCAACAGCAGGCCGGGCTGCTCATCCTCGCCAGCGCGTAGTCTCTATTTCGATTCTCCTGGCAAACTCACCTCGTGATATGGCGTCACGACAATTTGATGCTGGGTACATGGCTCTCGTCGACGAAACTGACTGTCTCATCCAGATAACGTGTCTGACTCGGGCCAGTGGTTCTTGTACGGGGCCCAAATGCCCAGAAGACCGTGAGACTCCTCGTGCGTTCCCCGAGAGATCAGATAGATTCCAGCCGAATCGCTTGATAAAGTGGACTATGTGTAAACGTCCAAGTGAGGGCGATGATGGGTAGCGCGAACCAGCCTGTCCGCACGTGCCCAAGCTGAAGTGCTGCTGAGTTGAAGCAGTCAAGAGGCATGGGAGGAGGTATTCTAAGACAGGGATCATCCCCTTCGAGATTTATTGCCGGCGTTGGGGTGGAGATATCTACTGGAAGCGTACTCTTTGCGAGAGTGGGCTAGAATCCCCTGGGAGCTCATGAGGCGACCCCCCTGGTGCTGCCGGGGTCCATGATCTGCCGGCACTATCTTGACTAGGTTCTGGATGGGGTTGGGCTCGAGGAGAGCCTGGCAACACTGCCGCCACCCTTACCGTACGTCTTTAGACTTCTCGACGAAATAAGGACATCTTGGTGGACGCCCCTGTCACCCCAGATCTCCAAGACTCTAACCTCCCGAGTACTAAAAGACATGGTCTCCTCTCTCGCCCTTCTTCTTCATGAATGCTTCAACCAGCACCACTCTCGTTCTTTTTACAAGTGGCAGGCGGCTTTTTTGTTTTTCAATTCCAAAACCTACTGATTACCCCACTCAAAGACACGAGCCTTGTCTATTCATCAGCATTCCTCACATATTCTCAGTGCTCACACTATCAACATGGTATCTTACATGGCGCCACAGGCTCAGCCTAGCTGGGACCAACGCTGGCCTCACGAGCAATCCGGTTACGCCGTGCTGCCTCACTCAATGCCTTACAATCCTCAGCCCGACATGCGACAATTCTCCCCTCAACTTTCCACCACAAGTGGTCACTCCTACCAGATGATGCCGGCGTCATTCAACGGGGCCCAGTACGATTCACGTCAAGGAGTCTACCAGCCGACAATGTCCTTTAGCACCAGTCCGTATGCCACTCATGCTTCTGGCGCTTTCGACGCAATGCGGACAAGCTATGCGGTCCGCGAGCCTGTCCGCAACAGCAGCCCCGTGTATAGCACGTCCTCTGCGAGCAGCATTGGTCACCACTGGGCTGAAACTACACACAGCTCACCGAGATCTCTTGGCTTTGAGGCTTCATTGGCTCATGATCTGATCCCTGAAGCCAAGCCCAAGATCAAAAACGTGACTCCGATCATCCCCAAGAATCCGGCAGATGCTGCCCGCTACAACACAGGCGTCGACGTTGTGATGAGGAGTATTCAGGCATTGGACGTCAAGTCTGAGCCCACCACACCTGCGACCTCACCAAAATCTGATGTAAGCTTCGACCTAATGTGTTTTCTTTTGTCTACTGAATTATAGACTAACGTCGGATAGGCCACTGGCTCAAGTCCTGGACACACTGAACCAAGGCCAAACAAGCCCTACGCTTGTGATCACTGCCCTCAGTCTTTCAGCCAAAAGAGCCACCTCAAACAGCACCAAAACACCCACGACGGCATCAAAAAATTTGTGAGATATCTTGATTCGCTGCTCACAACCCTCGCTAACAGCTCCATAGCCTTGCCAGTACTGCCCCAAGGTGTGCTCGCAAAAGGAGAACCTCCATGACCACATGCGTGCGCACATGAATCGACGAGACTACAAGTGCCAAGTCCCCGGCTGTGGCAAAGACTTTACCTCGCGCGGCATTCTCAACAACCACAAGAAGACGCACATGGCTCAACGTCAGCGATACGCATGCGTACTGGAGCGCTGCGGCAAGGACTTTGCCACGCCAGGCAACCTTAAGGTACGCCCACATGAAACGCCCACTGCACTGGGCATCAAGCTGACACCCTACTAGCAACACCAGTCCAAGTTCCATCAAGCCGAGCTGAACCGCCTGAACGACATCCTTGACAGGTGTGAGAACTCGGATGACCTGCGCCACCTGTCGGAGATGGACGCACACCTGGTTCGTAACCTGAAGGAAATTCACAAGAACTCCAACAAGGGCATCAAAGGCCGCGGAAAGGGCACCAAGGTCAACAGAATCCACGACCGAAAGTGCAGGTGCAGCGCGGTCGGGTATGGACGCATGTGCGAGGCTCACATGCCCGATGGACGACAATTCGAACAATCTTACGCTACGCGGCTGTAAGGAGCAGCGTACTGCGCTACGAATTTTACGAATAATGATTCCGTGGGAACACCACTCCCACTTGGACACAGCAGGCCAGCGACTTTTCAGCATCCTTGCATCATCCTTGCAACGGTATCAGAGCTCTTTGCTCTACAATTCTTTTCAGCTTGTACAAACACTGGGACGGCGTTTTGAGCCCAGGAAAACATTTACGCAGTGGCCCCGATCCGCACGGATTCGGGGCACACGCACAGGTCCAGACGGGGAGATGTGTTCCACCCCTTTCCGATCTGGATCTTTTTTCGTCTTTTGATTTATTGGTGCGGTATTTTTGCACGAGTGGACGGGTTTGTTTTCCCACTCGAACTTTTCTATGATTCCCACGGTGGCGGTGAAACACTTTCGACAGCGCCCCTTTGGCCTGCACGGCGCAACACCAGAAAACAAGAACGGTAGACGGCACACGGATTCTCAGCGCGCAAGTTGTTTTTCGTGATTTGTTTTCACTGACATTTCTCCCGGAACCGATATTTCAGCCAGTGGCTGGAGAGAAGGGAGAAGGCAGTGGTTCTGTTTATTGGTTTGGGATTATTTGATTTTATTGATATTTGTTTTGGGATTAGAACAGCAGGACAAAGACGACTAATCACGTCGCTCTCAATCTTGCGGGACTTTGGCAGAGCATTCTGGATCCCGTCTCTCTAGTCCATGGAGAAGGCGAGAACATGCTACTGCGCGCTCGACGTGGCCCGGATGGCTCGATTTTGCGAGCGTGTACGCGTTACAATTCGTGGCACGCCTTGCATAAGTCTATTGGAAATACACAAAAACTGTCTGCAGGCATACAACATGTTTCTTCCTCACCGCGCTTTACCAATGTCTCTTCGTCTTTTGAAATGGGTCATATGAACATGTCTTTACTAGAGCACTTTGACTCGCCAGTTAACATCTAGACTTTGAACAAAGACCATAGAACGCCACACATGTTCGACAACGCAGCCCGCCGCACGCTGCATTCATAACAAAAGCATCACGATCGACAGCGGGATGGCAGAAGCAGCGGTGAAGCCCATTGCTGGCCGCAAATGTCTCGTCGCATCAAGATTGCAGCGTCATTGTCTTGTGAAGCAGTGAATTGATGAGGCGGTGAACGTGCGCCTCCGAACAGGAATGACGGTACGGCACACAGCTTTCTGCAGCTGCAGGAGACATAGACACACAGAGAGAGAGAGAGAGAGATGTACATGCAGTACAGGTGAGACACGGAGAGTTTATGCAGGATGATGAGAAATCACAGCCAAGTGAATACGTCGTCAGCGAGCGCATTGCGGTGAAGAACGCGCAAGTCAAATGACAAAGGAACATCATGTACGAGTCTTTTAGGCTGCTTAAATTGTGTCTTTTCCGTGTTGAAAAGGGTTGGTGGTGTTATCAAGAGGCATGACAGCAGCTCTCAAGGTCCAAGCAGGTTTACTGAGTATGAATTTCTCACCTGCTCCCCCACCAAGGACCGATCACCAGCATGAACATACATATATTTGATTCGACATCGCTCAGCCCCTGGAGATGAACGGGATATAATCAGACCACACATGCACACCATCCAGGAGATCCCAAGAG
>JAXOUE010000154.1:0-41314 GCA_036250105.1 Parasarocladium wereldwijsianum | reverse complement strand
GCTTCTGGGCCCTTTAGCCAACCATGGCTGCCACTGAGTTCGCCAGCACCATCCAAGCCGGCCACATCAACCCCAATCCCGACCTCGCCCAGGACGCCGCTCCTGCCACCGCAGCCGACCGCAAAGAGACGGTCTCCCTCCATGGTCTCGAACGCGGCGAGAGACGGCACGTCGTCGCCGACGGCGCGGACAATGACGATGCGAGCATAGACTACAGCGATGACGACGACGATGATATCCCCTACAGCGTCATCCGCCCGGCGCCGAGAAACAAACACCAGCTCCCGCCGCTTCCAGATCTGCGGTTTGAACAGAGCTACCTGAACAGTATCGCGGGGGCGGACACGTGGTGGAAGGTCGCGTTGATCACGACGAGAGATCAGGTTGGTCCTTGCTCCTCATCCCAGAGAAGGGGGATTATGATGAAGGAGGAAAAGTGAGAATGCGTTTACTGACAGTGTATGCCCTAGGTTATGATGCCGTTGATACAGGGGATCGCGTATAATCTCTTGATTTGTGGGTGGCAGCACTGGAACAGGAACGCGAGGCTGCACGGGAACACGGTGGGGGCGAGGGTGAGGAGGTGGTGGTATCGGACGAATAACTGGAAGATACCCGCGTCTGGCAGCAGGAGGTGATGGCTGACCTCTGTACAAGAGGTGAGGTGGTGATGAGAAAGGGTGCAGTGGGAGGAGTGTAGGAAATATATTAAAGAGCGCAGCCGCCCCTTTTGTTTTGTTTTGCAAAGCCAGACAATGGATCAAGATCAGGTGTTAATGCAAGCATAGAGCATAGTGAGCTTTTGCTTCTCGACGTATGATGGCCGTGGTTGAGCTGGGTGATGAAGTGCCATTGCGTGCGACATCCTTGACAGAACAGATGAGAGAATGGATGGCCTTGAGCGATCCTCTTGATATTGTCTGAACACCCTACTCATTTACCCCTCTGTCTCTGGTCCATGGTAATCTTTCTTCTCTATGGCTTGTCAGCGCTTATCGATTTTTTAGTTCTAATTTAATGTAGGTATCTGTATCATCCAGTTGGCGGATGATATGACAAGGAACTCAGCGAGCTGTTGTGGGCCTGCTCAGACCGCCCAAAACATCAAGACACATTCACACAGTTAGGGAACGCGATTCTGCATTTTCTTACGGCCATCTTTGAACGACTTGAACGTGTCTGACGGCCTTGTCTGTGAACTCTATAATCACGATCCCGATCAATGCAACCTCGAGAACCAACATCAAATTGCAGGGTAGTTGGCTCGTGGATCATATGAGCGCGTACAAGTTGATCACAAAAAAGGGGCTTTCGTATTAGCGACAGGCAGGCCAGCCGGGAGAGGTGAGCGAGCAACCAGGGCCTGGCTGTCACGGCGCAGAACCGAAATGGAGGGGATGACCCAGGGTTCCTGGCATCCGTCTGTCTGGTTCCTCAGGCTGTCCATTATCTATCAATGTGCGCAAGAGTAGGATATTAGAGTCGACTTGATCCGGTGTCACCTTTCCCTTTCGTTATTCTCACGACACTGCGACCGCCCCCTTCAGTCATCCGTTCTTTCTTTCCTGTGGCCGTCGATTCTTTTCTCTGCTTTTCCTGTCTGTATTTGTCTTTAACACAGTTGGCCAGCAGAGCCTGCGCGCGTCCTGATATCCTCGCACCACAACTCCCGGACCAGTCTCTCCTTACTACGTCTCAACTTGCCTCGTCTTCGACAGCATATCAGAGCTGCAACTAGCTCTGGTTGAGTTTGCGGAGTTGTCAGCAAGAGATCTGGATCCGTCTCGATCCGAAACAATCGCCAGAAGCAGACTGCCAGCTTCTGAGCTGGCGTTTGTTTCGACTCTACAAGCGACCTGGGGCGAGGAACCATCGCCTTGGCCAGACAGCAAAGAGAGCAGCGAGAGCAGCGCCCCCCTTCCCTCACTGCGATGCCGACATCCCATCGACCAGACCACGACTATTATTTCTCTGCTCAACATCCCGCACCCGTTGGGTCATCCCAGGCCGGGTCACAGTACAGTGGCCTAGGGTAGCCTAGACCTAACCAGGAGGCCCAAGTTTCACCAAAGCGGGACCCCCCGGTAAGCCTCCCTGCCCTGTAAGTCTCCCCTGTAGAGCGCACCTACCAAGCACTCGTACCGGGTCTAGTCTGCAAGTAGTAGGCCTCCACTGACAGCCCCGGCAGGAAACAAAGCAATGATGATGACCTGCACCGCTCCAACGGCCGCTGGGGCCACTGACGGTGATGCTGACAGCGGCGGCCCGTCGCCTGTCTCGCCCGTCCGTAGCGCCCCCCTGCCCGCTGCACCATCCCCTGTCACGACCACCATCACCGACGACTCGGCTGCACCAGGATGGCTTGCGAACCCATCAGAAGCGCGCACACAACACAACACACAGACACAGACACGCTCTGCTGCTCAATCTGCTCCATCTGTCTCTGCCTCTGTCTCTGCGCCTGCATCTGCATCTGCATCTGCATCAGCATTCGCATCCATCAACCATCACACCAAAACCCTCGACCCAAAGTCTCCGTGCCATCACCATCTCCCGCCTTCAGCTCTGACCGACCATCTCAACCAGGCCCCTCTACCTCTATCCCTACCTCTTCACCAGCAGCCGCACACACCTTCATCCCGCCTGCGATCTCGCGCCTCAACATCGCTCGAGCCCGTCTACTCTGCCAATCAATCCACCGCCGCGCCTGCCGCTCAATCCAGTGACACCACTGCACCATCTGCGCGTCCCACCTCGCTGCCCGACTCGTCCTCGTCACACCGAGAGTCTGCTGCCACCCCTGCTGCTGCGGCCTCTGCCATCTCCTCGCGATCGTTTCGCGATCAACCATCTGATCAACCTTCTTCCCGACGCGTCTCTGCTTCACGAAGCTCCAGCGACAGCCTTCTTTCCGACGGCTACCTCACTTCTCGCAACAGGCAGCGTGTCTTGGTTGCCTCCACCGACAAATCCACCCCCGAGGGCGCCTCCGGCCGACGGGAGTTGCTGTTGCCCAAGACGCTTTCCCAAACCAGCCCTCCTCATGACCGGAGGGACTCGGGAATGAACCGACCTCCGGTCTCTTACAAGCCTCCGGGCCCCAGCACCGCCCAGTCCAATCCTTCCACTCCTGTCAGGGTCCCTCCCATCCGCGGCTTTCGCTCTTCCATCTCGCGCAAAAGCATTGACCGGGATATGAACTTTAGTCGGCCTTTTGAGAATTCAGCCGACCAGGATGACCCCGATCACGACCGTTCCCTTCGAGCTCTGGAGGGTCGCCGCTCCAATGATCATTCCCAACTGACGTCACCTACCACGGCCAACGACGAAGCAGACGACGGGGGCGACGTGTTTCTGCGAATCGCGCGCCAGGACTCGGGTCGAAGAAACAGAGAAGGTTCAGATGTCGAAGATAATCAGAGCTCTGTTGTGAGTACACCGCTCGTGCGCATTCTTACTCCAGCAGATGCCGATCCCCCTCCATTCCCTTCATCGGTGGTCCACCTCGCCGCACGTGTCGATCTAAGACATGCCCATCACATTCACATTCCGTACTTCTTCTGACACGCGATAGTCTCGAGTCTTGCGTACCTCACACCGCCGCCCGATGTCGACGAACGTGGCCACGTACAGCCCACTGTCGCCTCCCCAGCTCGCGCGTCGGCTTTCAGATCAGCAGGATTCATCCCGTTCCACGAGAACTATTGACGATAGATCAGCCGAGGCCGCCCGTGCCAGCAACCTGAGGACTTTGACACGGGAGAAGGCCGCTTCGGCGCATCCTGGAGAGGATACTTCCACACGTTTCCGATCATCCTTCTCCTTCCATCGTCCATCGCCTTTGGCGCCGCTCTCCGTGGTCTCATCTCGCGAGAGCGGCATTCGAGACGGGGCGGGATCAGCAGCCAAAAGACGACGCTCCTCCGTCACAGAAGACAAGGGGTCTTCTTTCCGCACGCCCAATTCCAAGGCCTACGCGCAGAATCTCGCTTCCACCGGCAAAAGTTACCACTCTTCCCCGCTCGTGCGCTCCTACGACTACAGCAACCACCAGACCCAGGATCGAGGTCAGACGCTCGAGGGCACCGAATCCACTTTATCTACGGCCGCTCCGTCCACGGTATGGGATGAACTCGACGACATTAGGACCCGGATCAACAGACTTGAGCTAACCGGAAAGCTGCCATCAACATCGGCTGCGGCCGTCTCCAGATTCTCCGATGAACGCCCTCCGACCGCAACGACTACCGTCACCACCATCTCCTCATCCCCCAAGAGACAAGAGCGAGCAGGCGTCGCCCAGACGGAGGTTGGTAGCACCACCTCCTCCCACGCCCGCGAGGCCCATCCCGTCCTGCACACGGCCTTGACACGGACCAAGCCGTACCTGAACCCGGAGGTCTACCGTGCCCTCGAGAGCGCGGCCAACGACGCCATGTCCTTGTCGACGATGATGGGCTCCCCCGGACAACCCGGACCCATTTCCAGCGGACAGAGCGCCGTTGGTGCTGGGTCTACACTGACAGATCGACAGCTGCGGCGAAAAGCAAACAGTGTCTGTCGAAGCCTGACGGAGCTCTGCGTGGCCCTTGGCGAGGAAATGCCTGCCGCGAAGCACACCCCATCCGCGCAGAGATCCACCACAGCCCAGACGGAAGGCAGCGCCACCCCCGTCGCACCGGCATCGAGCTCTGTGGTGAACTCTCAGCGGCGGGCTAGTGTGCAAGTCGAGTCGAGCTTGCCAGACCCCACAAGCCCAAAGATGTCGAAATTTGAGGAGCGCCGGCAGACCCTCTTGAGTGGTAGCCTTCTTCCGAGTCCCCGAGTCGGAGCATCAGTCCCTTCGACGCCGACGGAAAAGACGCCAAACCGGAGATCTTCGCTGCTTCTCGGACGCACACGCCGCGCAGGAACGGAAGAGCCCGACGAGGACCGGGCGTCGTCGCTCGCGAGGTCGCGGCGCGCGGTGACTGAAGAACCCGAGGAGGGTCGCCGGACGTCGCTGTTCATCCGCAACCGGCGTGGCACGATTGGTGATGAGGAGTACGAATCCCGACTGAGGACCCCGTCGCGAGCGACGACGGAGGTCAACGGCGGCCGGACGTACCGCGACTATTCTGGTAAAGCGCCGCCGCCACCACCAGTCCATCAAGAAACACCTGCGGCCAGCCACTCTGCTCTGCCCAGACGACGACTTACAGCTACCGCCACCCCTTCGCGACTGGTTCACCCTACGACGGTGACCACAAATCCGCCGGCGAGGCGATACCCGGAGAGGTCGACCCCTGCTGAAGAGACAGTAGCGTACACGGAAGTGGCCGACAACCGTTCTTACCGGCGATCCTTGATCGGGAGCTCTCTTCCCGCTCGCACTGCCAGCATCAGCTCGCGCGCTAGACAGGACAACCGAGACAGCACTCTGACGTCGATCTCTACGGCAGCGACGGCCGGCGGTGATGCCTATTAACCTGGGGAGTTGGTCGGAGGATACAGCAACCCAGTGACACGATTGTACAGCATATGATGAACGGCGTACTGTTTTGTGTTTCTCCTCATTGCATTGCTCTTTGGCATATCTTGTTTTGTTTTCTCTGGCAAAGCGTCATTTCATGTTTCTGAGCATCTACGCGGCGTCATCCCCCATCCTTCTAATGGGCTACGAACTTACCTGTGCATTGCGAGAGGCGATTGGTTCCTGGCCTTATTGCTTGAGGGGTATTTCTCCCTCAAACTGTTGCGGATCGATCCTTGGTCAGACCATTTGTATATAATCCCATTGTGGCGTAAGATTTGCGCAGATGGCAAGGCTTGCGTGTTCTGCTGTGCACCTTCTGCATGCAGGGGTAAGGGGAAAAGTAACGGGGCGTTTTTGTTTCTTATTGACTCTTTATCAATTGCTATATCACAATATTTCGCAACCAGCGAACTTGGTCGAGTCTTATACCATCGTCAAAAGTGATTGATGAAGGAATGTGTCTATGCTTGACGTGGAGTGTGTAAGTGTGAGTGAGACAGGCGGTGGCGGCCCATCAAGTGCCCATACCGCCGAACAATAGTCATTCGGCGCACTCCACAAATTTCAACACCATCAACTTTCCATCTCGACAAGGCTGGCTTCCATTCTCACGACTGCGTCTTTCTCGTCTTGGTTGCTACATTCTTTCAGTGAACAATACGTCAGCACTAGACGTTTGATGCGAACTGCCCGTCGAATCTTTGCATCACGCCGCATAGCAAGTCTTCTCAAGCCTGATACCACCTTCCCAAGCAGCACTTCGCCTTCGATTCATACACCAGGTCCTTTGAGGAGGCGAATTGTCCGCAGCATGACAGAAAACGATAGAGCTCTTGAAATGGAGGATAAAGCTCTTGCACAGGGAGAGGTTGGTGGAAACGGGAGATCGTCACGTGGGAAGAGTGGGCGTGGTGGCGGGCGAAGAGGAGGAGGAGGAGGAGGAGGAGGAGGAGGAGGGCAGAGCCGGGAGATGCAGATCTCCAAGGCTTTATCGAGGTTATTGCGGCATCAGGCTGAGAACGCGGGGATTCAGCTTGATGATGCGGGATATGCGCCTCTGGACAAGGTGGTGAGTACCTCATCCCTTTCTATTTCCTCTACTTTTCCCAATATGTTCCTCAAGAGGAGAGATTCAACCTCCCGGAAACTGCGTTAGTGTGTGATTCGACTGCTTACCCGTACTTTGCAGCTCCAATACGGACCTCTCAAATCACTCAAGCCCACCCTCGAGGAGATCAAATTCGAGGTCAAAAACAGCGACAAGCAACGGTTCTCCCTAAAGCCCAATCCAGCCACCAACCCCTCGCTGGACGAGACTTCGACCGCGCCGGGGGACTATCTCATCCGCGCGAACCAGGGCCACTCTATCAAGCTCGACGCCTCCGCGACCCTGACCCCCATCACGGCCGCCGATGGCAACGTTCCCCCCCTTGTCATCCACGGCACGTACTACGCCTTTTGGCCGCAAATTATCGCCAGCGGCGGCCTCAAGCCCATGGGCCGGACGCTCATTCACTGTGCGGAGGGTATGCCTGGTGAGGGCGAGGTGCGAAGCGGGATGCGACGCGACGCGGAGCTCATCGTGGAGATTGACGTGGACAAAAGCCTGCGGGAGGGCGTGGCGTGGTGGAGGAGCGACAACGGGGTGGTGCTGACGGAGGGGAAGGGCGGGGTGCTGGGGTTGGAGTATTTCAAGAGGGTGAGCGGGAGGAAAGAGGAGGAGGTTGGGGTGTTGTGGGAGGATGGCGCTTGGAGGGCCGATCTGCCGGAGGGGTTGAAGGTGAAGGTGCCTTTTGGTAAGGATGGGGGAGGAAGAGGTGGGAGAGGTGGGAGAGGAGGAAGAGGGGGTGGAGGGAGCAGAGGGAATAAGGGAGCATGAGGTTGAGATAGTAGACACGATTCAAACTTGGTGTATGCTTGTGTTATTTTTGAAAGCGTTTGTCATTAAGGCCTTGTCAGTCAACTTGCAACATTACATTCTGCTTGTTCTCCCCATCCGGTTCAGGACGCTGCCAATCCTAGACCAGGAATCTGCCCCCCAACCTGGGAGTCCCTGAGTGCCAGCTTCAGCAACTCGTCGACCCCCTCGCCCCGCCTCCGTTCCTCGCTTTGCAACCACTCCAGCGCCCGCCTCGCCAGGTACTCCTCAGCCTCCTCCCTGTCGCGAAAGATGGACCCCTCCATGATAATCGGCTCCTTCGGTTGCATGGAGGCCAGGGGCCAGTGAACCATCCCCTTGAAGAGGTGTGGGTTCTCGTCGGAATCAGCGCGGCCGACATGATACTGCGGGGGCGGGACGTTGAGGCGCGCGCAGACGAGGGATACTTGGTAGCGGGGGTCGTGTTCCTTTCGCAGAGGCACGCGCTTGGGTGCCGGGGCGGGCTGGGAGAGGGAGTCTGAGCGAGCGTGCTTCTGGGAGGAGGAGGCGTAGGAGGACGTAGAGCTGGGAGGTCTTGCGGCGGCGGTGGCGGCGGCGGCGGCGGCTTGGTTTGGTGCTTCAATGTAGTCGATTATATACGCAAGGGCGTACTTGGCTGCGTATTGTCTTGCTATCTGTTCCCGCTCCGTCAGCATCTCTGCATTGTTGAGGCGTGTCTCATCTCATCTCTCATGCATGAGGTGAATGGATTGAGAACGGGAGAAAGGAAAGACAAAGAGTCCACCTTTTTACCTTGAAATCCCGGGGGCTTGCCGTCGGCCTCACAACCATAGCCCGGCTGCGGGAATGTCTCTTGGCACCAGGGGAGGGTGCATGTCACGCTCCAGTTGTTTGGCGCATTGGGAACCTCTGAATCGATCATCTTCCCGTCCGAGAATATTGGGGGGTCACCGAGCTTCTTCTGTGCAATCAGCTCTACAGCAAGCACACTGGACGTCAGCAGACCATTGTCTCATAACCCTTCCCCTTCAAAGCACAAACTGTCCTCTCTAATTACCAGAGCGATTGCCAGGGCGACATACCGGTGAGTTCTCCCACATGGTTCTTCTTATCCGCCTCCATCTCCAGCACCCGGTGGTTTGGCTTTTCGATTTCCGAGTCTAGTAGCTCTTGAATGACTCTCTTCTGGTCCGGGCGGAGGGTAGAAATACCGGTCTGGCTCTCGAAAGCTTCGCGAATTGCGATCCAGGTGCGCAGATCAGCCCAGGTGGTGTGGTTGGGCGAGGCCGTGTGCGCATGCCATGGGCTGTTGATATCCATTGTGAGTGAGAGTTTGTTGTGCAAAGCGATGAAGAGCGAAAATGTTTGATGAACCCGAGTTGTATGAGAAGAGAGAAAACGAAGTGGGAGGTGAGGCTATTTATGTTGATGTCAAGAGGAGTGGAAAGGTGCAGTTGAGTGTTGGTCGGATGGTGGTGGTGGTGCTGCTGGTGGGGTGCTGAATGTGAAGGAGGCCTCGGACATGGACAGAACCAACTGAAAATTGGTTGGTCAACCTCACCACAAGCATCCACCGCAAGCAAACACCAGCCCTCAGTTGTGCTGTCTAATAGATACCATATTTGTGAGATATCTGCCTCGCCATTCAATGACATCACTCAAGGCAGACTGTGTGACTCAACATCGGCTTTCGATGGTTTATCCAGTTGAGCGACTAGATACAACGCAACCGCGCAGAGCCAACATGCAGGAGGCCAGAAATAAGTACTATGTGCTGGTCGCATTACTACGGGGTATCTAGAGCTATTGCGCCACTCAAATGCCGGACGTGAAGAAGCCGCCCTCATCATCATCATCGTCGTCGTCATCATCCTTCCTCAGCACCGGCTGCCCCTTATGCATCAGCTTCCTCCTCTCTCTCCTGTTCAACGGCTGCCCGTTCGGTCCCTTCAGCTCCCTTTGCGGCACCGGCGCCGCCGCAGGCCTGCTCTTGAACGCATCGTAGCCCGTCTTCTGCTCCTTGTCCTTCTTCGCGGCATCCTGACCTTGAGACTTCTTCCCTTGCTTCTTTGCAGGCTTCTTCTCATCACCTGTCTCGACAGGTCGCCTCTCGCGCAGCTTTCTCAAGGCACCCGGTCCCAAGGCCATCGTCTTTTCTACCTCGGCCCACATGGGCGGTCTCTCATTAGACAGGGCGGTTTTTGCTGAAGCGTGCTTGATGTCCTCGTCGTCGTCCTCGTTATCGCTGTCTTCCTTGTTCTTTGCACCAGACTTGGGGTACAGTGAGATGTACGGCTCGGCGTGGGGGTGATGCTGCGCGTAGGCCTCGTCGACGCGGGCGACGTGCAAGTCGCGTTCGAGCTGGGCCTTCTCCTCGGGATCGGTGCAGTCTTTGAGTTTGCGCTCGAGCTGTTTTGCGAGCCGCATAGCCTTTTTGCGTTCTACGAGAATGTCTGTTAGGCACTCGACCTGGCTTTTCTTTCGTGTAGCCTTCAAAGAAACAGAACCTACCAAAGAATCTGACCATATGGTACTTGGAGATCATAGCTGCCCTCTTCTTTTGGAAAGCGGCGTCCTCCAGGTTATCCCGTAATGAGACAAGCTCTCTCTCCATCCCGTCCCTCGCATCCTGCGGCATTCCTTGGTCCTTTCTCAGCAGCCGTTCGATCGATCGGATCCTGTTCTTGGTCCACACGGTAGAGTCGTGCTTTTCCTTGGCTTTGGAGTCATCCTTGCTGCTCTGCTTCCTCCTCTTGCCATCCGCATGACGGCTTCGATCGCTCTTTTCCACTTCAGAATGCGGTCGTTTCCCCATTTTGCCAATGCGAATGATGCTATTGGGGCAGAGCGAAGATGTGATTCCTGGCTGGCTGAGAATGCGACCAACTTGATGGGCGATCACCTGGAAAATCGAAGAAATTCTTATCTTATCAGCGACACGGGACGCTAAGCCACATTGGGCGACTCCAGTTCAACCCAGCCTTTGATCTTATCTTGACGTCGAGCTTGGATCGATGTAGAATTGGCAAATGGGACAGCCCAACAGCTTTCTGGAATTAATACAATTGCAGCAGCATCTCTCTGCTGCTCTTGAGATTGTAAAATATCGAGTCTTCATCACCGCTAACTTATGACAGAACGCTCATGTACGTCCAGGCGACTCTCTTAGCTCAGTGTCAACTGAAGTGGGTCCGCGTCCATCCAGCCTCAACACCAACAGATGAGCGTTCGCATTCATCAGATCGTCGCATTCCTGATACAGGCTCACCGTTGTTCATTCTATCGCTGTACGACTCATGTATCAAATGATGTGTCTGCTCATCGAAGATCCCGCAACTTGATATGGCCTCTTTGACTTCATCTCCGGGACAACTTTAGGCTGGTTTCCTTCACAAGTTCGCGTCAGACAACACGCCCCAACCTGTCGCAATGGATCGTCCAGAACCCGGCCTCGTGAAATGGGCGCCCAATTCCTCAGCGGACAGCTTCGTGCATATCAATCTCCAGCATCGCGTCGTACAGCTGTACAAACCGACCGGCCACGCGCGTCACGGTCGCTTTGACTACGAGCGCCTCAGTAGACACGATGACTTTCCTCCTCTCACGACATACGATTGGTCACCTCAGAACCCCGGCCTTCTTGCCGTCGGCACGAGCTCGGGCATTGTCAATTTGCTGAGGATCGATGATGGGAGCAATGCCTATCATGAGCTCGGTCTCAAAGTGAACCGGACGTGCCAGGCCGTCGCGTTCAATACGCAGGGACTCCTCGCCGTCGGGTTGGATCGCGTTAGGATGGATCAGAGCCTTCAGATTTGGGATCTCCACCAGCTATCGACCTTGCCGCCGGGCGATCAAGCGGGTTTCAAGGCAGCTACAGCTGGTGTGACGGATCCCAGGACGCGACTCGAGCCCAGCGTTTCCGTATCGAGTCTCAAGTTCTTCGAAGACAATCCGCAGCTTCTGGTTGCTGGCATCAAAGGCCAGGGGCTGAGACTTCATGACTTGAGGGGTAAGTCATCTGAAAAAACGGTCAATTGGTTTGTAGCAGAGTTTAGCTAACGTGAAACCCAGATTCCTCTGTTGCTGTCACCTTTCAGACGAAGTGCAACAACAACCTTGCCGTGGACTATGCCGACCCAAATTATTTTGCTTCTTCCGCGCTCGACCATGCGGGAGTCATGATCTGGGATCGTCGTGCGACGTCAAGGCCAGTAGCTACCCCTATCTATCAACAAGCTGTCGATGAGACCGACATGCCGTGGGGCGGAAGCTTGTGGCTTGACTCTGTAATTGAGACGGACTCGGATCCCCTGCTGGCGGAAGGCAAGCACTCACTCATTCGGTCCCTACGCTACTGTCGCGAGCAAAGAGGCCTTTTGGCTGTGCTCTCTAGAACAGGGCAGCTCAGGCTCATCGACACTGTCAAGCAGTCGGTCCCTGCCGATATGACAAATCATGGGGGGCCGGAGCTGTTGGAAGTCAACAGGTCATACGAGATGGATGTCTCATACTCTGATCATACCAGGAAAAACGATCGAATTGTATCATTTGACTGGATTACCCTAGGATCGCCAGCCCTGCGGCCGCGTCTGTTTGTTTTGCGGGCTAACGGGAGATTCGACATTTTGGAACAGCCGTCCCGGTCCTCCGACTTGGCTTATGAAATGATCCCATGGAAAGCCCCTCATAGGGGTTTAGTCGGTGCGTTAAACACTAACAGGACTTCCCAATTCACGCCTTTACTGACCACCATGATAGAGAGTACCACTTACCACGATATCATGCGCTTCGAGCCATCAAGGGTAGCCAGTGTGTATGGTTCAATGCTGGTCGAGAAGGGATTGGAAGATCAACCTGTCTTTGGTCCAGAGAGGGTCGATGTCGAGAAGGGCATTGAAGAAATACTGAATAGAACGGCTGGGATCAACCTCGCCGTCGAGCAGCGTAGTGCTATGGAACAGCCTCTTCCAGAAGATTTCCGAGAAGCAGACCGAGTTTCGACAAAGCTGCGCATTCTGAGAGCCCTTCTTCGTTCCCAAAGCAAGGCAAAATCTCTTGAGAGCGTGGAAGAAGGAGAAGACAGAGTGGGTGCTGATCAGGCCTTGAACGGATCTCCCGTGCTCGGTCTAGGGTCAACTGGGACTGGATCGTGCAGTGACATGCACGATTCGCTCTTGAGGAGCCTCCTGGAAGCCGACAGTCTCCCAGAAGATGCACAATGCGTGATCGATCATGTCATGCTGCTGCGTGCGAAAGAAAAATATCTCTTTGATCCGATCGTCAATAGGGAGATTGTCAGTGATGATCCCTGGTTGACTTTTGTATGGGATTGGATCGCAGGTAAGCCAGGCAAAGTGCAAAGCTCACGTTCAAAGATCCTGGAGCTAACATGGGTTGGGAAGATGCCGAAGCCGCTGCTCAGGATGGCGGTATGATGTTGCTCAACCTGGATCTCAGTTATCTTGGCATCCACTCCATCTGGCAGAACAATCTTGGTAAGAAATCTCTCCGATCTCCAATGATACTTTACCGCCAACACACTTTTCAGGTGCCGACCCGACACTCCGCATGTCCAGCGGCGCGGTCGTTCCAGAGTCACCACAATGGGAACGCTATATCGGTCAGTATTGCAAAAAGCGCCATTTGCCAAAGTTTGATAGCGTGTCAACAAAGAGACCTCACCACCGTCAGCTCTGTCTGCAAATCTGCGAATGGGGTGATCTACAAACTCACGACCCCAGTGCGTTCAGCAAGGGACCGCCACCAGAGTATCCGACCACGATGCACACGATGATGGCTGCCCGAGCAATGTTCAGGGGTGACATCAAAAAAGCCATCGATATGCTGAAAGCCGCTAGCGCCGCTCATCCGGAACTCCTTTTTGTCTCTTTGGCGCTGCAGCTGATCGGACGGGGAGGTAAACAGCAGGCCAAGGAGCAGCTCGACTTTGATGCCTCTGTGGCTTCCAAGACTGACCCTTACCTGAGGGCCATCTCGTCCCTCATCGCAACCGGTGACTGGGCAAACATCGCAAACCAAGAATCCCTGCCTCTCGTCGATCGCACCTTTGTCGCCGTGCGCAACTTCACCGACGACGAGCTCTCGGCTTGGCTCGGCAAAGAAGTCGCTCGCGCCAAGGATCAGGGTGACGTAGAGGGCATCCTCCTCACCGGTATCACCGAGAACCTCGTCGACATCTTTGCCAAGTACGTCGAAAAGTTCCACGACGTCCAGACAGCCACGCTCGTGCTCTCCATCTGCTACCCCCGGTATATCGACGACCTACGCTGCCGCGCCTGGCGCGCCGCCTACCGCTCCTACCTTCAGCGCCACAAGTTCTTCTTCCAGCGCACGAAATTCGACGTCGAGTCCACCAAGCGCTCCAAGCGCGACGGCCTCGGCGCGCCGACCATCAAACCCCCGTCCCGCCAGGTCGCGCTCCGCTGCGTCTACTGCGACGCGGGCTTCTCCCTCTCGGCGCACCACCAGAACCCCCAGCACAGCCGCTCCGCGGCCGGCACGCCCGGAGCAGGCACGCCCTCCCAGGAGCTGCGCAACCCGCTGCTGTCCACATCGATCAACGCGGGCGTGTCCTGTCCGTCCTGCGGGCGCCACCTCCCGCGGTGCGTGGTCTGTCTGGAGACGGTGGGCGTGCCGAGGTCGGATCGGTTCGAGGAGAGGAAGAGGAACGGTGGAGGGACGCAGAATATGGCGGGGAGGTTTCCGACGTTTTGTCTGCGATGTGAGCACGTCTTGCACTTGGACCATGCGCGGGCGTGGTTTGCGAGGCATGCCGAATGTCCGGTGCCAGAGTGCCGATGTCGGTGTAACTTCAGGGCGAATCCGGAATTGAATTATCGTTAAGCAAGGTTAGACTAGGTGGAGGAGTATACGAATATTGATATCACAGGGGAAGACCTTTTTCCACTTGCGGTTGTAATTTATCTTCGCATTCGCACTCGACAGACGCGAGGATGGTGAATTTTCCACCCTGTTTACCTGTATCAATCACCTGCCTTTATTATACGCCAACTACCTGCTATCTGCTGTTTGCTGTGCGCTATGTAAGATTCTAGAAGAAAAAGGATAGCAAAAGCCATGATGCCATCCTCGCCATGGGTCTCATTCAATGTACCACAATGGTTCTATTCCCTGTCCTCCATTTCACCACTTTCCAGAAATCTTGGTATCCAAATGTCTCGTTACTTCTCTGTTATTTTATCCTTCGCATCCCATGTTCTAGCTTCTCTCTCCTATACCCAAGGCAGGGCTGGGCTCGGAATCTGAGCTGCGCCGGAGGGTATCATGCAAAATTCACGAATCTTCTAGTCTCCCTTTTCTTCTCTTTCTTGCCCTTCTACTAGATGTGCTCGATATTCGTTTCAACTTTGCTCCTGCATAACACATAACTTTATGCCACTTCCCGGCACCAGGGATGCTCGATCACTTGCGTAATGTTGTACCGCTGCGCGACGTCCCGGTTGAGCATGCATCGAATCAAGTCGATGCTTTCGTCACTCAGCGTGAAAGGGATACGCAAGTCGCGATCCATAATCTCGTCGATGCTGTAGAACGGGTTCTCCTTGTAGATGATAGTGTAAAGGAGGATGCCGAGAGCCCACACATCTTGCTCTTTACCGCTGTAGGGGTTGCCTGCCAGAACTTCAGGAGCCGCATAATCTGCAGATGGTTAGTAACGGCAGCAACGTAGGCGCGAAGAGGGGGAATTTGCATACCAATTGTGCCCACAAAAACATCAAATGGGCCGTTTTTGACGTATGCCGCGCTCCCAAAGTCGATCAGCTTAATGATTCCCTCTCCATCCAGGATCACGTTCTCATCCTTGATATCCCGGTGCACCACCAACGCCTTGGTGTGCAGGAAGTGAATGGCTTGCGCCACTTGAACAAAGATGCTGCGACACTCGGACTCGTTCATGTTCGCCCTCAGCTCAATGTAGTCGAAGAGATCCATCCCAGGGAGCCCGTGAGGAACCATTTCAATGTAATAGTTGACGCTATCCTCGAAGAAGCCCTCCATCTCGACAATATTGGGATGGCGAAACTCTGGGCGGCGCAGATAGTCGAGAACGTGAATCTCCAAAGGAACTGTACCGAGCTTGCGGTCTCTCGTCCACGTATCGACAAGGATTCGTCGCTTGGTGACATACTTGAGGACAGCCTTCTTGCCCGTCTCCTTATGACGAGCTAGCTTGACCTGACCGTAAGCGCCCTGTCCCATATCCTCCAGGATGGTGTAATCGTCAATCGTCTTCTTGCGCGGTTTTGCGACATCTGCCTTCGCTGTGCTCGCATCGATAGCAGGTGTTGGCGCGGGCGTCGGCGGTGGTGACGACTTGGGCGGAGACTTTGCCTGTCCAGTAAGGCGAGCGGCAGCACTGCGTGCAGCATCTTTGAGCTGCTTTGAAAGATTCGACGGCTTCGGTCCTGCGTTGGCCTTCGCTTCTTCAGTCTCCGAAACTTGGGCGTCGACGAGTATCGGCCCTGCTGTCTGGCCCGGCGAGGGTTGGTGCAGAGGCGTCGTGCTACCTGACGATGTTGGAGACGCCACAGTGGCGTGTGACTGATTGCCGTGGATGTGTCTTGAATAGGTGATCCAGAGCGCAAACATGATTTCGCATTGCTGGGGTTGCGATGTGATCGTTTGCGCACTGCTTCGTCTCCGATTGTCGTTGCCGCTGTCTGAATCTTCCTCCACGACAGATTCCTCCTCGACGGTAGGGTGCTTCTCGCTCTTGACGATACGCATCTGCACATCGATCTTGATGTCTGATCCATCACGATGCTTTGCAGCCAGGCCATCAGGCGAAAGAAAAGCCGCAGCCGCATCGGGTCGGTGCTCTCGCAGGGCGAAAAGAGCTGATGCCCGTCGAAACCTGTGCTCTGGAACCACCATTCCCTCGTCCAGTATCAATCCTTCTTCGTTCTGCAAGGTCTTGAGGAGACTCTCGAAATCGGGAATGAGGGCAGATATGTGGAGGCCATCCGCTTTTTCGAACCCAAATAGAGAGCTGCAGAAGGCCGAGTTGGAACTACGGATTTGCAGAGTCTCGGGATCAACAACCACAATACCGGCCATATGAGGGAAGGTCGAGACCTTGAGCTCTATGTTGCTGCCTCTCACCTGCTCGACTGTGCAGGGAATGCACGCTTTCCGGGCATTTACAGATGTGAAGTACCGCCGTCGGACGATCTGAGCAAAGTCAATCTCGCCGGTGTTGGGATCGATGCCCTGCCGAGGGATGCGCGGGATCAAGGTGGCAACGTCAAAGCCCTTCCGACTATTATCGATTCCCCAAATCGCCTGAGAAGCACCCGAGATGCTCTGAACAGTGCCTTCTTCGTCCAAAACTATATTCGCAACATCTTCGTGGATTTCCTCGAGGACCCAAATCAGACCAACGCGCTTCTCCTTGACCCAAAAGCTGGCAGAGCCAGTGGCACCGTTTCGCTTCTGGATAGGCACCACATCGCCACAGAGAAGAACCCCGCGTGAGAGATTGCTACGGTGCTTGGCGCTTCCTCTTGTTTTCGGAGGGGTAGGGTCTCCGCTGTGCACTGTCTGAGCTCGTCTGGAAGGTGTTTTCGGTGGCGCTGCGCGGGAGTTTGGTTTACTGAGAAGCTGTGCCGTGATGCCTCCCCTTCCACCCAGGAGGGCCGAAGCGGCTGAGGAGGCAGGTGTTGGTTTCGGCTCGTCCGTGGTTCGGGGCACCTCGTCATCGACATTCTCTCTACGAAGCAGTTGGCGCTCTAGCCACGACCTCCTCTCTTCCTGGACCACCTCAAGAATGCCCATCTTTCGCACTTCGGCCCTTGTCACGCCAAACACAAGACACGCAAGATCATTGGCAGCAATGATGGTCCATGGGGGCTTCGCTTCCGTGGTGAAGATGGCCTGCGCGGCCGGTACCCAGCGGTTCGTGTGGCCGTGGACAGCGGGTCCAAGAGCTGCTGGGAAATTCTGTGCGGTGGGCGTGAGTTGGGGAAAGGCTGGCGACACGAGAGACTCGCCCACGGATGGATGACCAATCACATAAGGTTGGGCCATAGTATCCATCAACTTGGTCTGGAGACTCAGGCCATGTGTATCCGTCATGGTTCGCTTTAGGACGATGGGTCTAGAGGGCGGAGATGTTGCTTCATTCGCTGCGCTCTCGCCTATGGTGGTGCGACTCAATTCCTCGTGGCTCACGGCTTCGTGGGACTCAGTCTTTTTTATAGTATCAGGCTGGGCGTGCTGACTTTTCGGAGAGTAACGTGATTCTGTGCTTGCTGGCAATGCAGACATGGGCTCCGGGCTGGAGGTTCTTGGGATGAAGTGCTTGTCAAAGACATTCTCGCCAGATACGTCCGCCGGACCGGTCAGCGGGGCAGCCGCGCGTGAGGCCTCTGGATGTGGCAGGTTGCCGGCCTCGATAAGCTGCGCCCGAGCCAGCAATTCGAGCATGTTCAGCGCCTCTACGTCGCCGGTGACCCGAGCTTGCGCACTGGCGAGGCCCGCCTGCATGGAGCTCGCAGCCCATCCCTGGCGGTCCTTCATAAACTCCAATGACCTCTTAATCACATTTTGGCGGTTGTGAAGAAAGTCCTCCGACTGGTGGGCGAAGGAGAAGGAATGTAGTGATTCGGTGGGGAACCGGGACAAGTCCTCGGTGAAGCTGGGGGAAGCTGGACCCTCGGTGATGTGGAACGTGTTTGCATGGGCAAGCATAGCACTCATCGAAGTCGATCGTGAAAGGGCAACAACAGAGGGGCTGCGTGAGGAAGTGGTGGAGTTGGGAAGCGTGGGCGTTCGTGAGGGAGGGTGTTGCTGTCGGATTCGGCGCAGGCCAGAGAGGCCAAGGCCGTGTTCGTGATCGGCCATAAGGGGTGTTCTAATGAAGGAGAGGCAACACAGATCAGCAGGCGATGCACAGACAAGAGTCAGACGCGAGCAAGGGCACGTTGGGAGTCTAGTCTCAGATGTACGGCAAGGCGACGAGTGATGCAGGAACACGGGACAGGTGGCGGGACGCACTTTGTTAAGTCTGGGTCAGCATCGAGGCTGGCAGCCGCCGAGAAGTCGAAAGACATGCGGTATCTCGTCTTGTCCGCAGCAGCAGCTACAGCTGGATCAGGTGAGCGTGCGAGGGCCAAGTTGCCCGTACTCCTGTTTTTCGGCAGAGACAGTGGCGGCAGGGGTTTTGAGCGGCCACGCTCTGCTTCCTCGTGCTCGTGTTCAGCGCCTGGAGAGGGAGGTCAGAGGCTGAGGATGTTGTTTTGAGGTTGTGCGCGGTGTGAGGGGAGCGACGATGACGGTATTCATTCAGCAGAGGAGGGGCAGGCCTACCATTTCTGTCTTGATGTCCGCCATGCATCGGGCGCATATTGCAGGCGGACCAGGCGCTTTTGGGCGTACAGTGTGGTGGGGGAAGGCCGTGATATCGTTTCCAGGAAGGGAGGGAAGACAGATGACAGGGCTGGCAGGACACGGACTGGACGGGACGAGGGCGTGACAATGGCCCAGGCAACGGCTCGATTCGTGGGTCAAGAAATGCAGCGAGGACTGCAGGAGCGGAAGTTGGTGATTTTGGGTGCGGAAAAGAGGCTCGCTGAAGGCTGGAGTTTGGGAACTTTGTCGAGGATTTTGGGATTTCAAAGGAGCAGCAAGCCAGGTTTGGCGTTGCTCCTCGACGCAGTGGTGTCTGCCTGCACCCAGGCACAGCGGTCTCTCTGTCCGTCTACATGTGGTGGTGGTACTATTGGGTAGTGGGGGGCTTCAGCCTTCCAGCGTCACAGCGTCACAGCGTCACAGCGTCACTCGCTCAGCAGAGGAAAGGCTCCTCCCACCAGTGCTGGGGCGGGATGGCCTGTGGGCAGGCAGGGGTTGGGGAAGTCCTCAGACTCGGGGTTTCTGTTCTTCCGAGAGAACCCCAACCCTCAATAAAGTTGCTGAGCGAGCTCCGAGCTAGCCCACCTTTGGACTTGAGCAAGTCCTGGTGTGCATACACAGTTGAGAATCGACACAACAGTGGTACACGGGATGTGCTTCTCATACCGTGTCATGTGCCCTCGATCAAGTGACAGTCTATGCACGACAAGATCGTGACAGGGTGAACAGAGTTGGAGATCGAATACGACTCGTCCCAAATCGTGGTCGCCTGACTCAACGTCAACACATTCATGACATTTCAGGAGAGCCAGTCTTTGTGTAACAAGAGGTAAAAATGTGACACTTGATCAGATGGCGCGTGTCTCGTGCTGAGGATCACACTTGAAGACTCGCATCAGTTGGTGTCCAATGCTAGCATGTGATCTAGTAATTGACCATGATAGCTACCCGGGATCTGTTCTCAGAGTGGCCGTGAGCGAACAGAGCTGATGCGCCCCAACTACATACAGTAGACTACCTGTTGTACTTTAGCTGCAAGCTGTGCATCACATTGCTCGAGAAGGCTCAGAACGCGCAAGCCTTAGTTTTTAGCCTTGCTATGCCGCATGCTGATAGCGTGGTGCGCTTAGCTGTCGAGTCAAGTAGACTGGAAAACCGGTGTCGCCGTTCGTGTGGGAGGTGAGGGTCCAGGCTCGACAGCCAGCAAGAGGCATTTTCAGCGCCCAATAGTTTGCGGAACACAAGTAGTCAGGGACGCACACGAGTAAGCTGGGATCCCAGGATCCCACACGCTATGCCCAGGGCCCTCTGTATTGTGAGAGGAGGAATATGGATGGCAAAAGAGCGAGGGGCTGAAGAGAGGGCCATCTGGATCAATAATGGGTATCAAGATGGCGATGCAAGTGGCGCCACCAATTGAGGAGCGCTTGGACTTGAAGACAGTGCGGGGTCCCGGTCCGGCCGCCCCTGCACAAGTGCTTTGCTTGCTCGGGGCTGCCTGTTGGGGGGCCGAATAGTGGCTATCCAGGATGGATGTACCAAGGGTCCAGAGCAAAACGTGGGGTCGGCTGGTCGGTTCACCTTCTCATGCTCGCCACCCGCTGCAAAGGACCCCTGGATGCCCTGCACACCCTGTAAGTACTGTACAAGTAGGTCTATGTATTGCCTGGCGATCCCCTCAGTAGCCGTCGGCCTTCCTCTTCCAGCGGCACCGGCTGCTTTGCATCTGCATCTCCTTCGTATCTATCTACAGTGCATGGGCACAAGGACTTCTCGGCTCAACTCAGCCCACCGCCGTCCCGCCCTGGTCGACCATCCCCAACGAGCACCAGGGACCTGCAGCCCATATCTGTTTGCTTATTCCTGATAAGCCTCCTCCTCTTTCCCTCTGCTTGTGCTGCTGATCATCTTTTCGACTTCTCCACGACACCACCACGGTTACCACCTCTCTGCCTCACCACATTCACTCTCCTCCCCCCTTCCCTTTCCTGGCCTTCACCTGTAGGATGCGCTCAGCAGTATAACCCACCCGCTCCCCCTCTCCCCCCGTATCGCTTCAGCGCAGCTCGTCTTCTTTCTGCAAACGACCAGCCTCGATCCGACCAACCCGAACCAACACCCCCCTCGAGGTCCTCGCGCAATGAACCCGCCATCATTGTCCTGAGCGTGATAGTTAGCCAATCCTCGCTGCCATCAGCTGTGTTTTATTCTCCTCCCCACCACGAGCTCGTACTGAACAACAACAACAACCCACGAAAATCTACTCATTACGCAATTCGTCCGAGACCGAAATCATGGCCGACCTACACGACACACAGCTGCGTGCGGAAACTCCCGTAGCCTCCGACACATCGGGCTCAACCAGCCCGGTGCCTGGAACCCCCACTGGCAAGGGCAAAACTCGACATCGTATTCTTCGTGGCCTGCAAAGAATATCCTCATCACAATCACTCAAGGGACGGACCAGATCAAAATCACTCGGCGGTCTCCCCTCCAAGAACAAGGCGTCCTTGTCATGCATCAGTCTCTCGGGCACCTCGGCAGGTGCATCGCCCTTGGGTCCTCGACAGTTCACTCCTATGGCTTCTCCGCTGGCAACGGGAACCGCCTCGACGACGTACTCTCAAGACACCGAGTTTCCTTTCTACGGAAATCTCGAATCCCAATCGTCGTTGCGAAAGGTCGACACAGCGGTCACAATTCCCGAAGATGACATCGTTACCCTGTCGTCAGACGCCAAAGGTACAAATGGCCTCTTGACGCAGCCCTCAAGCAAAGTCAGCAAAACACCCTTTCGCTTCTGGGACTCTCTGCCTTCCGAGCTTCAAGTGGAAGTTCTGTCGTATCTGGAACCCAAGGAGCTGTTCCAAGTCGCGCGGGTGAGCCGAAGCTTTTCTCAAACTTGCTTCGATGGCCAGCTCTGGACATCCTTGGACGCCTCTGAATTCTATCAGGATATTCCAGCCGACGCACTCGCCCGGATTATCAGCTCAGCTGGACCCTTCATCAAGACCCTCAATCTGCGTGGCTGCCTGCAGGTCGAGCACTACAAGCGGACCGAGGTCATTGCCAAAGCCTGCAAGAACCTGCTGAACGCCACACTGGAGGGCTGCCGCAATTTTCAAAAGAGCACGCTGCACAACCTGTTGCGAAGCAACGGAAGACTGGTGCACCTTAACCTCACCGGGCTGCCGGCCGTCACCAACAAGTCATGCAAGATCATCGCCGAGTGCTGTCCCCAGCTGGAGAGCTTCAACGTATCCTGGTGCACACAGGTTGAGGCGAAAGGCATCAAACATGTCGTGGATAGCTGCCACAAACTTCGAGACCTGCGGGCGGGAGAAGTTCGAGGCTTTGATAAGCTTGATGTCGCCCGGTCCATCTTCCAGAGGAACACCCTCGAGAGACTCGTGCTCAGCGGGTGCACTGAGCTCAGCGATATGGCTCTGCAGACAATGATGCAAGGCACGGACCCGGAGATGGACCTTCTCACAGACGTTCCTATGGTTCCGCACCGGAGGCTCCGACATTTGGATCTCAGCCGGTGCCACCAGCTGACAAACGAGGGCGTCAGGTCTCTCGCGCATCTTGTTCCCGACCTGCAGGGCCTCCAGCTCTCCGGTTGCACTGGTCTCGGTGATGGCGCGCTCGGAAAGGTTTTCGCCACGACACCACGACTTGCGCTTCTAGAACTGGAGGAACTGGAGGACCTCACCAACAGCTTGCTCTCTGAGCATCTGGCCAAGGCACCCTGCGCGACGACCCTCGAGCACCTTTCCCTGAGCTACTGTGAGAACATAGGAGATGTGGGCGTTTTGCCGCTCATGCAGAAATGTGTGAACCTCAAGTCGGTGGATCTCGACAATACGCGAATCAGCGATCTGGTGTTGGCCGAAGCTGCTACCCTAATCCAGAATCGAGCCACACGAACCCAGGATAGCCGAATACAGCCCAAGATCGGGTTGAACCTCGTCGTATACGACTGTCAAAATGTCACCTGGACCGGCATCCGCGAGGTGCTCTTCCGCAACGCCCAAGTCAAAAAGGTAGACGGCGTAACAACGTACCCTGCAGAGATTATCGGATTGAAGTCCTTTTACGGGTTCCAGATGACGGTCGACGAGCACCAGAAGCGGGTGCTGCGATGTGACTATTATGCTGCGGGGAGACTGGAGAGAAAATGGGCGGACTACATGCAGGCAAACGAGGAGGCGGGCGTGATGGGGGCCGGCCACCGAAGACGAAGACGGCGCGCGCGCGAGGCGCAGGCTCTCCATCTCGACGAGGAGGATGGCGGTTTGAACGGTACCAGAAGGAGAAGGGCAAGAACTATGGGGTCGTGCGCTGTGATGTGAGCATTTCAAGGTGTTTCTTTCTCGTGTTGTGATTTTGGGCGTTTGGTACGGTATTGTGTTTGGCAGGTGTTGGTAGGCGTTCTGGAGAGATGGAACGAGTTTTTTTTTTCGCGTCTGGTCTTGTACATAGCTGGCTGTCTTTACCCTCGAGTCCAAATATTTGTGTTTCTTGGTATTGGTCCTCTATCGGTCAATTCAGAAGCTGTACCTGGCATCGTATCCGCGCGCCTTTCGTTGTGCAACCTCGCCCTTCTCCTGCACGCGCTCAAACTTTTGTACGATGTGTGCACCTCATTGAAAGGATTCCCAAGATATTTCCGAATCCCTTGCCACCAACGGCTCGCCGTCACATCGCTTTCTCGTAACCGAGGTCAGAACTTACAGGACGTGGAGGTGCGAATGTGGGGCCGGGGTTATGCCTCAGAAAACAGCATCGTGAGGTGAGATGCGGACAGGTCAACGTGACCACATCGGAACAGTTCACTCTCGCTTACCGCACCCGCAATCACTGACAGACGGTTGAATTACCTGCTCTTTCTCTTGAATTAATAACGAGAAGATAGTACCACCGCGAAAATGAGTCTTCAGACGATATATATCGTCCGCCACGGCGTACGTTCTAAACCGCCAACCCCCCTCATCACTACCACAATCTCTCACCAGAATTCGTGGCCCGAAACTTCGCATCACCCTATTAATACGTCCCCTAGTTTCGTTCCAACTGGACCGTGGACCCCGTGACAGGAATCTACGCCTCCAACATCCCCTCGCCCACCGGCATCCCCGCCGACCCAGCGCTCACAGCCCACGGCGTCGACCAATCTCACGAGCTCGCCACCCATCTCGCCGCAGTCGAGCCCACGATAGAAGCTGTGTACTCTAGTCCTTACTACCGCTGCATCCAGACCATCACCCCTTTTGTCAACCTCCAGAGGCAGAAACATTCTGGCGCTGCATCACCGGCGACATCTATCCGCGTAGAGCACGGGCTGGGGGAATGGTTCGGCTCCGCCCCCTTTCACCACCCTCAGCCCGCGCCTCTGAGCAAGCTGCGCACGCTCTTTGGCGCCATCGACGAGAGCTACACGTCCAGAATCGTACCGGAGCCAAAGGGAGAGACCCTTGTGGATCTCTACGCTCGCGTATCTGCTGCCCTGAGGGAGGTGATCCGCCAGTGCGACGCGGAGGGGCTCCGGAGCGTGGTGATCTGCTCGCACGCGGCGTCGATCATTGCGATGGGCAGGGTCCTGACAGGAGAGATACCCGATGGTCCCGAGAAGGATGACTTCAAGGCCTTCACGTGCGGGCTCAGCGTGTTTGAGAGGAGAGGCGGCGTGGTGGCAACTAAAGGTACGAGACGTCTTCTCCCCCCGGTTTATTGTGCTTTTTTCTTTTCTCAGTCATCTGGCACTCCCTTCTACGGCGCACGTCAGCCGCGCGTTGACTTGCTTGCATTTCATTTACCTTCCCCCCCCCCTTTTGTGGGTGTTGAGCTGCGCTCTTCGTTCTTTGCCTCCCCCTCGTTCTCTGTACTTCTTCCCAGGTGGTCTGTGTGATCATGCGCGTCAGTAAGGTCCCGCGAACGTCCGCAACGGCTCTTTCTCAGCCCGTGATTGCCAAGCAGCAATAGCGATATGACAAGCCAGGCACGGTGCCAGGTACGCGGCGTCATCGCCTTAGACATGCAGCGCCGCAGTCCGAGACAAAAAAACGAGAGTACATATCTACTAGAACCATCCCCCCAAAACTCGCTAACACGGTATTGTTTAAGCGAGCCAGGCAGTTTCAGGACCAGCGATTGGTGGTTGGCGATGCAGTCGGAACGGAGACTGCAGGTTCCTCAGCCAAGGAGAGGAAAGAGGATGGTAGGTTCAATTTCTTGAATGTCTCTCATCAGCCCGCATTCACCAGAGGAAAAAGACACACGCGCAGGAAGGGCCAAAAAAAAAAAAAAAAAAAAAAAAAAAAAGACCCTGAAACCGCAACCTAAAGGCCTCGTCATCAAAGGCAAAATCATGCGGGCATTCACATTGGGTGGTCTTGACCCTGCATTAAGCCTTGCAGGACTGATCCCCCGGCCGTCACGGAGTATAATAAGCTGCTGATTGGGTGCTGACACTAGAATCTAGGGGCTTCTCGGGAGATGAAGCTTTCCCCGGAACGGGATCGCTATCGTCGGCTTCAACGCTTGAGGACCCTGCAAAGCTCTGACCAGATCGCAGGGAGCAAAGCAGGGGCCGCAAAAGATCGACAGGACATACATCAGGGTCTCCTTCGATGGCAGTCGGGGCCATCAGCGAGATCACCAAGCTCGAATGTCTCTTCTGTCTCAAAAAGGCACTCGGCAGCATATTTTAGCAATGGGCCTCACGTGCAGAGGCGAAGATGCCGAGGAGTCTGTCGAATTGAGATGAGCAGTTTCATGTGGTTGTGGAGGGGAGCAAAATGTCAAGCCAGGGCGTTGCGCAAGAAGACCCTGTCTCGGTCCCTAGAGAACTGTCAGGCGCCTGTGAGACAAATACGAGCGTCCACAGAGCTGTTTGCGTCTATTCAACCTCGTTTATGACAAAAAGAACCATGGAAGCGGGCCGCTGGCCATCTAACGTGATTAGGCCAACGAACTAATCCCGGACGGCCTTACCCAACTCGTGAAAGGCCCCGAGATTCGCCAGCCCAACCGGCACAGGAAAGAGTTCTATGTATGATAGAAATTATACGCGGTTTCTTATCATCACGTTTGCTGTGCTGTCACTAATTTTCGCTGCGGCCATCACCTGTGCTGGTTTATCTTCGCCAGGTATACCGTTTGTCTGCAGAACGGTGAGAGTAGCACTGGTCTAGCCTTTCAAGTCGATGATACTTCCACATACACACCATGTTTTCTCCAACCGAGATCAGACGAACTCCTAGTCTGCCAAATGCACTCGTAAGGCATCATCTCATCCACGGTAGCTTTCCCCGGTGGCGCGATGCTTGGGAGCACATAGGCTTTGCCGTTTCAAGTTGAGCGTGTGTGTGTGTGTACATACATACTTGAAGGCATGCCTGCAAATTGGAGCTGTCATTCAGCAAAGTCAGGATCAAGTTGTCTCGAGCGATGATGTAGCTAATAGGTAGCTTCCGCTGCGGGGTTGACGCTTAACCTCACAGATCCGACTTGTGCCGTAGTTGTTAGTGTGCATCTGGGCTCCTCCTTCTCCCTGCGTAGCTGGCGGCGGAGCCATGTCTCGAGGGCGTTGGTTGTTTGTCGATGCCTCTGTGTGTGGGAAAGGCCCCGGCACGAGAGTCGATTGGTCATTGATACTGCCAAAACGGCCCAGGACAGTTGTTCGTCCTCTTCGGCTATCTCGCCTGAGACATGCGGAGCCTGGCGGCATCAACAGATCCGTTACGCTCGCGTAAGGTGTCTACGCACCGGCAATCGGCAGCCCATCGCGGACGGGCTTGAAAATGCTAAAGGCGCCTGTCGGGAATGGGTCAGCAGAAGATAGAGTGAGAGACTTGGAGCTGAACATAGCCCAGGTCCGAGCAGGCTCAGTTTTGAGCAAGCATGACATGGGACCCAGCTTTCATATAACGGCAGCTGATGAAAAGAAGCAGCACTGCCGGTAAAAGGACATGTCGTAATCACCGCATATAAGCTGGCTGGGGCCGTGCCTCTGCTTTCCCACGTTACCGGATCGTAGGGACATGATGCAGTTCGCCGATCATCTTCCAGGCAGGTCAATAAAGGGTAGCAGATGGGCTGCCAGGAGCAAAAGCAAGGACGCCGAAGGGTGCGAGAATCATCGGAGAGGAGAGAGCAGATCGATTCACCCTCCAGCTCTGCCACCCGGACTTCATACTCGCGGCAGAAGCAAGACGAGACGTCGCTGTTGTAGATGCGGACTTCTGTCCGCCGACAAGGTAACGCAATGCCAAGAGGACAGGATGAGAGTGGTGATTGGTGATGATCCGGGGGGAGGGACTGTTGCAGCCACGAAGCGGATCTGGAGGCTGGAGTTCGGCCAAGTCTCAGGAGCGCCACACTTGCGCCACAGATCCGGAGACACCTGCGTTTGGGTGCACTTCATCCGACAGCTCCAAGAGGCGCGACATTGTGTATGCATGTTGCTATTATACGAACGCGTTCGGGCAATTCGCAGCATGTACTACCATCGAATGGTTGCATTGATGCGCCGTCGATTATGTGATCCTCAAAGCTCACAAGTCTAACGGGGGCAACACTCAAATACAAGTAGTGTTTGGCAGGTCTGATAGACGCACAGTCCATTTCCAGTGCACGTCCTAAAGACACTGTGTGGCTGGATCTCCATCCCCTCGCCTTGTCGTCCAACAGCTCTAACGAGGATCCTCACAGCCAACACCTTTATCTTGCACGTAAAATCATCGAAGCAGCCAATTACGGGTACGAGTACATCGTCATCAGCGATCCCTGCACCCCGCCCCGCAATCCGTGCTCATCGCTCAACTATGCATCTGCATTGTTCGCCAGATCCGTACTGGCTGCTCTGCTGGTGGTGCAGCTAGACACGCCGTCACGCCTTGCCTCCCTTCATCCGCACCAAGCCGCCACAGTAGCAGGCGAGAGACACGCACCAGGATCTGCCCGGGATCGCGGAGCCAGCGATCCGGTCATCTCACTGCCCACAGAACCCTGTCTCTGCATCGGTCATCCTTGATGCCTAGGAATGCTATCGCTTCTTGGTGCAATGGGTCAGTGGGCTGCAAGGTGGGTTCTCATGGGCTTCGATGATGGCTCTCCCTTTTTGCTCTGCGAGCAGGAAGAAAGACCTACGAAGCACGTCAATTGCTCGCCCGCTACAGGCCACCTCAGAGCAAAGTAGCAGCCTTGCCAAGTTGTTGGCACAACCTCTGGCTTTGCTATCTAAGACATCGTGCTCACCATACTGGGAAGGCCACAGTCTCCGAGGCCTTATTGCTTCTGCGTGCGCTCTACCAGGATGCGATACTTGGAAAATCAAAACAAATCAGTCATCAGTCGCCGACGATCTCATGCATGTTGCGACTGCTGTCAGCTGAAGCGACAAGCGCAATCCGGTACGTACATACATGTATCTCTGCTTTCGTGGAGGCCAGTCACTCTATCAGAGAACCCGAGTCCTCGGCACACCTATGTCACCTGACGAGCCTCAATAACGTCCGTTAGATGTGCAACACTCAATCGCTCGCTGGGAGGCACAGACCACCGTAGCCTGCCTGTACTAACCGCGCAACCCTTGTCTTTTAATCCGTGCTGACATGTACAAGATTGTCGACAACAGCATTTTGTGCTCAACGTTGCGAGCTCAGTATTCAGCCATTGTTTCGTTCTTTGCCTGTGCACTATCGACTACGCTCCGGGTCAGGCTTCTTGAACAGCGTGGCAGTCGACGGTAAGCGCTGTCTTCATGTGGCTACTGTTGGCGGGCCCTGCATGCTGCAATAGCAGCGAGCTACGTGCTGTACATATCGACTATGAGTGTGGGCAGGCAGATCGACTTGATCCGTTGACATCTGGGTATCGCGACTACACCAAATTCCTCTTAAACAGCCTCTCTACAGTCATCGAGGGTGCAAAGATTTTCAGCCGGCTGCCACTAGAGCCTCGGCGGATAAGCAGAAGCAACAAGTCCTACGTTCACTGCGGTGCCAAAGCGGAGATGTCGATTTCCCTTGCATATCCCTGTCTCTCCATGGCGCAGGTACGACGACTGCTGTCTCGACATCTGACGCCGGACTGGTTCATGTTGAACCGAGTCGGCTACAGTTACGCACTCTGCTGTATGTTTCCTCTATGATGAGATACATGTCAGCCATCCCAAGGCAAAGATGTGGACAGGGAGTGAGGAGCCCGAAAGGACCAGGCAGGGGGAAGGGGGAAAAGGGGGGGGGGGCTTCCAGGAGGGGCGTGCCTGAACCGTCAAGGCCACCCCTCCACATCAAGACTCGAGACATTCATCTCTGAACTATGCAGTCTCGCCCCTCCTTCCCCAGAGCTGGTACCGGCCTCAAAGAAGCCAGTTGGTTGGTGCTTTGCTCATGGGCGTGATCCGCGTCCCAGGGTCTGAGTACACCTGGTGGGCACTCGACTCTCGAATACAAAACTATTTCCGTCTCGCTCTTTCGTCAGCGCCCTTGATATATGAAGTCCTCAGCCGTCATTCCCATCTCGATCGCCACTACTAGTCTTGCTCTCACTTACTGGGCATCATTCCAAACGAGTTACATCATAGTCCAGCAACCGTTCATTATTCAAAGCAGGTTCGGTCCGACAGTTCTGTGTATTCACATTGTTCGTTTTCAGAATGAGAGAGGAGCAAAGCCTCTATACGCACAACATGTTGCAGCTACCTTCAATCTCGACGTTCCCCGGGGACATTAAGAGAAAGCGAAGCTTTGACGATAGTCTGAGCGACGCTGGGAGCGACTACTCACAGATCTGGTCCAAGATTCCTCGCAAAGGCTCCTGGATTAGCAGCGCACAATTACCCAGGACACCCCCAGAGTCCATAGCAGGCAGCCCTTCACCATGCTTTTACGGTGAGTTTCAACATGACGACTGGAATGGACAGCTCGCGCTAACTCAACATACCTAGAGCACGCGGCAGAAAACAATTGTCTTGCCCCTCTACGTCTGTCACCAGAGATCAGCAGCATTCCAAGGCGGCTGCCTAGCTACCGCGAGCTTGTCCGCAGCATTCGAAAGACAACAGATAAGCTTTACTATCCGGATCCCGTGACGACACCACCGCATTCTCCAGCAGCTCGGCGTGACTCTGGCGTTCGGCTTCAGGTCCCCAGTGCCAATCGCGACCTGCGTTACTTCAAGTCACCAATAGTATCATCGCCACAAACGCCAGCACACAATGGCAGCCACATTAATAAAAAGTACACAGATGAGGAAAACGACTTTATCATCTACGCCTACCACGACATATGCAAATCGGAAGACAAAAACACCAGCTGGAAGCTTGTCGAAGAGATGTTTGCCAAGATGTTTGGCACGGCCCCTCTGCGTACCGTGCAGGGACTGCAAGCCAACTATTACCGTGAGAACAAGAAGCTTCCTGTCGTGGACGAGGAGGGATACCTGGTCTTTGAAAATGAGATGGACACCGAGCCTGAGGTTGAGGAGATCCCAAGGCGGCAGACCTTCCGCAAGTGTGCCCGCTGCCGAGCTCTCGTCAACACCTGCGCGTCCCGAGAGCGCGGCATGAAGACAAAGGAGAAGTGCGATGGAACGTGCCGCTGGACACACTGCCCGACAAAGCTGGAGAAGGATCCCTCCCTCAAGAACATGCCCGGCGAGCCCTGCAGCGACTGCAGGTCTCTGGTGCAGCTCGGGCCGAAGGCCTTCCTTGGTCTTGCGGGGAGGTATCCCGACAGGGCGCTGCGCTACTTATGGGTGAACGCTGAGGTCAAGGCCGAGGCACAAGAACTTGGTGAGTTCTTCCGATCCATGTGCAGACTCACAACAAAGGCTGACCATCTCATAGCTGCAAAACGAGCGGAACAATATAGAGTTCGTCGTGAGAGGCAAGAACGCATGAAGAGTATGCATTCCCGACTCTAGACTCTTTTTGGTCACATCGACATTTCAAGATTACAACGACTGTCTATACCCTTTGCCTACATATTTTTTTCTTCCTTCTTTCTTTTCCCCTTGAATAATCGGACTATGTCCTGACATAACCTTTTCCTTTGTTATGACCACGACACGATTCATGATCTTCTACCCCTCCCCGCGCTCCTGTTTGTCACGGTGTTTTGTCCAAGGAGTTTCCCATGCTGTGCAATTGCGCACCGACCTGTGATGCTCATCCCGAGTATCACACCTCTGTACCAACATCGTTCACTATTTTGTTCCTTTTCCATTTTTGTTGACCTGCTTGCTTGGGTCTAGGTGCGTTGAAGACTGGGGGGGATTTCATTAATTGCGGCGATCGGAGAAAAATGCAATGAGCACTGCGCACAAAAAAGCTTGATGTTTCTGACGAGAACAAGGGACAAGAGGGATAATGGTACCAACGATTTGATTGGGAAAATGGCGAAAGAGAGGGACGGAGAGAGAGACAGAACCGCAATAGGCGGCCAGGTTTGCCAAGTTGGGACAGAACCAACAAGCAGTGCAAACAGCCCGTCACGGGGTGTGAGCTCCCGGGGACACGGCACAATCTAATTTCTTCATCACATTCCTTTCCGCTTTCTGTCACATTGCCAAAAAGTGAGAGAGCCTCATTCGCACGCAACAAAATGACCCGAGATTGTGGGAGACGTCCATCTTCATCACCGCTGTCACCAGACCACTTCGGGTTCTGATCATCTTTTCACCCCCATGACGCCCTTTGCGCGACACCCCCAACCCCCAACCCCTACCTGGTTATTGTATTGGGTTCCGTCTGTCACACAACAACCGCTTCGATGCGTTGTACAATAGAAATCTTTCCGACCAACAAAGGCAGCCATTCAAGGTGAAGATGGGAGGGGAAGAGAGGCGGGGGCGAGGCGACCAAGTTGCATACAGGCGCTGCACAACCAACAACATCCACAATGCAGACTCCATCCAATACCCAAACTGTCGGGATTCCTTCTCGAGATGGCATGACCAGGCAAAACCGCCCCCAGTCATCTTCAACGGCGGAGTCCCTATGCACAGGCTGTCCAATCGCTTATTTTTCCAGGCATACAATGCGAAGTTGTCGCGTTGGTCGTGAATCACCCGAGGCCTGTCAATGAAGCGTTATGCTATGCACGGAGAACATAAATAGATGCGCTAGCGACATGGACTTGTGCATTTCGCAACCACCGGTCGGAACCAACAAGTAAGGCTCGTTTCGCTGTTGACTCCGAGGATCTGGGAACTTTGCGGCGTCACGCTCTGATGGGGTCCTTCGAACGGTCTCGGTCTTCGCCACCAGCTCTGCTTGTTCCTACTGTCGAGTTGGTCCGTTCTCGTCCGACAAAGGTGAGGATGACCTGATGACACCACGTGTGGGTGTCGCCACAACCAGGCTCTACATATCAAGACGCATTTCTGCAGCCAACAGATGGGCAGTGGAGGGCGGCCGTGCACTTTGTACTCTGGCACCTGCGCCTTCCTATCGAAAAAGGACGTCCGTCAATCATCGAGGCGCGTGACGCTGGACGTAAGCTTTGATCCTAGCCATCGTGGCGTCGTCGTCACCGCCATTGTCCAGGACCATGTCGTCGCTTGACTCGTAGCCTTCATTGTCGAATTCCTCGTCGTCGGATGCGTTCCGGTTGCGAAAGAGGTAGGCTTGGCGCCCAAATTCGTCATCCGAATCCACCTCGTCCTCTGGATAGTCGGCCGCATAGTAATTTTCGGCTGATGAGAGCCGGTTAGCGCCGTCTCCCTCCGTGCGCAGACCAGGTCTGCAGGATCTCTGGTGAATACATACCGTTTTCATCTTCATCATCTTCGGCATACTCGTCGTCGGAATCATTGTCCGGTCCGTAGAACAGAGCCGTGGCCTCCTCACCATCGAGCACGATGACACCCACATCCGTAGGGAGAATATCACCGGCCATGGACTTGGCCGGAATTCTGACATACTCCTCAATAACCCAATCATCACCGTCGCCCTCCTCGTCGCTGACATCCGTCATAGCATTGTCCACATCCATCGAGGATTGGCTCGCCTGGGCGGCTCTGGGAGCGGTGTCGACGTTGGGATTGCGGTCGCGATATCTCTGAGCTGGCGCCTTGGGTCGGAATCTCGAAGGACTCGGTGCAGCTTTCATCTCCTGGTCCATGGCTTCCAAATTCGCGCCAATTTCGTTCATAACCCAGGCGTCCATATCTGCCGTGATCTTGCTCATATCCTCTTCGTGTCGGCTCGAGAGTGAAGCAGGAAGGGGCGTGGAAGTCTTCTGGGCTGTGCTTTCGAGCTTCTTAGCCGCAACGCCCGGTTTCCTCAGCGCTTTGGACTCGCGGGGTGTCTCGGTCGGTTCTGCTGGTTTCGTAGCCTCTGGTATCTTCGCGCTCGACGAAAATTGGTTTGTCGGCTGCTGATCAACCTCTTGTTGCACGGCGAGCTTCTTTCGTGTATGCTCAACAAAGATGGCAGGTCCAGCCTTCCTCCTCTTTGTGATTCGAATATCAGTGGCCGGAGGTTCCCCCCGAAGCATGGCACGGGAGATGTGGAATCGTCTCGCGGGCGCCTGGGCATTTCCCGCATCCTCTGGCGATGGCAGACGAACCGGTGCTGACGGCGATCGCGCAGGGTTGCTCGACGCATGATTTGTAGGTGTGCTGGTCTTCGGTTTCGGTGTCTCATCGGCGACGTGTATCACAGGTTGGGCTTCGCGCGGGGAGACGATCACGGGGGGTTTGAGAGGGACTTGGCGGCGTTGGTAAGCCCAATTGCTGTCACTGCGATGACGTTTGACACCATCGTCAAAGCCTGTTATGCGATCAGCGACGAAAGGGCGAGGTTGGATCATGTAGGGTATGTACGCAGGAAAGTGACGGGGGCATCATCGTCGCGCTTCCTCTTGACTTTGATAAGTTGAGGAGGGATAGACATGGCGGTGGTGCCTATCGCTAAGCAGAGCTCCAATAGATTGATGCGCGAGCAAGACACGGCGGAATGAAAAGCTATTTCAGTCGAAATTGCAAGTAGATATTGGTTCCCGTTGTCACTTCATAGCTCATGAAACGGCGTGAAGGAAGGGAGGGAGACTAGACTAGACCCTCTCTATCGTCATAACGCCGCCAGCCCACTTGGAAATTTTGACCACTAACCCTTACCCTATCAGCATCATCTGCGACACGAGGGTATCAAAAAGAGCGTGAAAGCAAGGCGTGCGCCTCGAGAAGCATGTGGGAGGACACGCAGACCAGGTTCGAGCCGCAAATTCCCGAGATCCACAAGAACTGGTGGTTTGAACGGCATTCAAGTGCATAGATACCAGTATCCGCAGATATGGACCGATCAGCTCAAACCCAGGGTTTTGCAGCGTGAGTCGCGTCTACTGCAAGTCAGACCATGGATCACGTGCCCGAGCGAGCTTGTGTGGGCTCCCCCATCGGCTCAAACTCAAACGCCCTCGATCCGAGTTAGTCCTCGTGAAGGTTGCGTCACGGCCCAGACTACGAGCGTCTTGGTTTGTGTCAGACCCATACCGGTCTTCTCCAAAGAGTCAACATGTTCGCTTGGGGTGGTTTCCGCGACGTTCATTCTGCGGTCCAGGACTCAATTCGATCCATGGAAAGATTTGGGCATGGCCATGATCAATCTATCTGCTTTAGCAGCAGCGTCATCTCACCATGAGTCCACTCCATCGCGAACGCCAACGTTGCACTCGTACATTCTTCGAAACCTAGGCTGACAGTGGGGGAGCTCCATTCCTTGTGACGACATGATCGCTTCTCCAAGTCTCGCAGCCACGGCGCACCGTCGTGTCTTCTAGTCCCAATTTCGACCCAGCCCTGATTCTTCGTCTTTTGATCCCGCAATCTTGCCCAAATCGTCTACTTTACCCTACTTTGAAGACGACCTTGAATTCACACGCAGCCGCTCCTGTCGCTGATGTCTGAGCTCGGCGCGCACCGGCACGGTACTCACGATATCTCTAGTGATCAGATCAAATCTGTACTGCGGTGGCCGTCGTCACTATTCCATCACATACGGTCACCACCATGACGCGCGCGACGATCTCATACCAGAAACCCAACGTGCATCCTCCGGTCTACCTGGCTGGTTCATTCACAGAGCCTGCTTGGGAACTGAAGGAGATGCCATGGACAACAAACGAAGCCGGCGAGCACATTTTCACATCAGCAATTGATGTTGAAACAGGAAAGAGCCATCAGTACAAGTTTAAGATTGGGGATGAAGGAAACGATTGGGATCTGGATGGAGACCGTCCTACGAGTAAGACACTAACTCGGCTGACGATCATACTATGAGTATTAACCAATTGATTGAAATCAGCGACCGACGATATGGGCAACGAGAACAACGTGCTGTTTGTTCAGCCGGAGCAGCATCGTGATGCGCCAAATCTACCGCCTTCAGCCGCTGTCAAACCTCAGCCTTCCAAACCCGCAGTCTCGCCGAGCCTCACCTTCCACAACCTTGACCCATTCGCCTCAGCCAACAATGATCAAAGTCACCTTGGGGCTCAGGACGCAAGATCACATCAAGGCCGCGGCAGATCCGAAAAGAAAGAAAACCCTTCTGATCCCATGACCCCGCTGTTCCCACATGAAACTCTCGGGGCGTATGACTTTGAGGTTGTCGATGACGGCTTCGACCACTCCATATCACCTAGGACCACACGAGCCTCACTGGCTACTTCGGGTGCTTTCGCGCCGGAAAATGCGACAGTCGATACCAAGGATCCGACCCTAGAAATGTTCCCTTGCGATAGAACGTCTGTGGTCGACACCTTACGGCGGATCTCGACGACCATGGGCGAGACGCCAGTTCACCTGCATGGCAACTCCTTGTCGTCCGCTGGTTCTTCCAGAAAAGCCAGCGTTGACTCGATCGCGGAAAGCGTCCCATCGCTCGAGCCTCACAGCCCGACGTCGACGAGAAGACGCGACACCAGGATGTCTCATGGCAGCGCGGGTCAGAACAGGTCGGCAGTCTCCTTACACAGCATCACCGAGGAGTCCCCGACTGTCTCGTCGCTTGGCACGACAGGCAGGGCAGACGCAAAGAAATTGCCAAAGTCCGCAGCGGGAACCGCTAATGGGAAGGGGCTGAATCCAGCCAGTGACGAGGACGATGGCCCTCTGATGAAGAGCCGCAAGGTAATACCCAGCGTGTTGTCCACAAGCGGCCATCAAGCTCAAGAGTCCAGCAGAGAGCAAGCCGCAAAGGGCTCGGAAGCGGGTCGCCTGAGCGCCCCCGTACCCTCCAAGGCTAGCAGCAGCGCAAGTATCGAATACGTCGAATCATACGAATCCAAGTGGTAGGTCATATACTGCCAGGCCAAATAGCAAGATTGCAGCGGAATTGACATGGTGTCTAGGCTCTGGGGCGGTGCTCTCCTGGTCGTTGCATCCATGGGGATAGCGTGGTGGAAGGCCCGCGGGCGGTGGTGATCCTACATAGGCCTTGAACACCAGTGTGAATAGCGACACGAGCAGGAAAGCGACAACACATAATACCCAGACTATTTCACAATCATAAAATGAATACCCTCCCACTTGTTAATTTTGATTTCCTTGTCATCACCAGTCGAATCCTGAAATGTGTACAAGAGGGCAGCTTCTGCATCTGGTCCCTGACCGCACCATGATTGGCTCTTCCGCTGCAGTCACCGAGCGGAGCCTGAAATCCGGGGGGGCGACCCCCTGAAGCGCCGTCCAGGGCAGCTCGCAGGCTCAAGGAAAAAAATAGTTGCCAACGACCACGACGCGAACGAGGCCTTTGCGCTTCACAACCACATTCGCTAGACGAAGAACGTGACGACCGCAACCGCACAACTCTCGAGATGCGACAAGTAAGCCGGACGCAGATTTGCGCGACGTGTCTGCACGGTCTCAGATCACCAGCTGCCTTTGCGGCGCCGTCATCGCAGCCATGGCTGTCTCGACAAGTCCATGCCTCTCGGGGCAACAAGCCACGCCCATCCCGAATGATCCTCTCCAACCAGGTCCACAGAGCGCCAGCGCAAGGGCGACGGAGCGCAAAAGATGAGAGCCCCGGTCCCTTTGGCGGGATGAACCGAACGTCTGCGAATGTCAGGCCGAGACGTGGCCAGGCGACGCCGCGCGAAGGTCAGTCCCAAGACAAACCCACCGGCGGCCGAAGCAGCTCGGGCGCCAGCAGGGGCCAAGATGACAAGAAGGCCTTGAAGATGCATCGTGCGCTCGCGTCTGTTTCATACAACCACAGGGTCGGTGCCAAAGATCGTATCGCCAGCTACGAGTCCTTTGAGGATTTCGACCTGTCCCCCGAGATCCGCTCCGCCGTCCAGGACGAGCTCTTTGGCGAGATGGCATACACCAAGCCGACACCCGTCCAGAGACTGGCCATCCCGGCGATTCTGGGCCAGAAGAAACCGAAAGAGAAGAGGGAGGAGAGGAGCGGTCTGGAGACGTTCCTCATCGCGGCAGAGACCGGCTCTGGCAAGACCTTGTCGTACCTGTTGCCAGCAATCGATGCCATCAAGAACGCAGAGGCGAACGATCCCGAACTCATTGCGTACAGAAAGCGCTACGACGAGGAGAAGGCGAGGCTGGAGCAATCCTCCAACAAGAAGCTGCGGCCTCTGGACGAGCCTCACCCCACCATGGCTCGCCCCAAGGTGATCGTGCTGGTCCCGTCCGCAGAGCTGGCCGCCCAGGTCGCCAAGGTCTCCAAGAAGCTGTCTCACAAGATCAAGTTCAAGACGGAGATGCTGTCGTCCGACTTGAAGGCCCAGCAGATCCAGCGCAACCTGTACGGTCCTCGCGGTGTCGATGTCATCGTCTCGACCCCTCACCTCATCGCGTCCATTGCACAGTCCGACCCCAACATCCTGTCTCGCGTGTCCCACCTCATCATCGACGAGGCCGACTCTCTCTTTGACCGAAGCTTCGCCCCCGTCACCACGAGCATCATCGAGCGTGCGACGCCCTCGCTCCAGCGACTCGTGTGCTGCTCCGCCACCATCCCGCGCAAGCTCAACAACTACCTCGCGTTGACCTACCCCAAGATGACCCGCCTGACAACCCCCAACCTCCACGCCATTCCGCGCCGCGTGCAGCTCGGCGTCATCGACGTTTCCAAGGAGCCCTACAAGAACAACAAGGACCTCGCCTGTGCGGACGCGCTCTACACCATCGGCAAGGAGGGTCTGGCTCACGAGGGCCCCACCAAGGGCAAGGTCGATCTTCGCCGCGTTCTCGTCTTTGTCAACGAGCGCGAGAAGACGGAGGAGCTTGCCGAGTTCCTGCGCAGCAAGGGCATCCAGGCCGAGTCGCTCAGCCGAGACACTCCCGAGAAGCGTCACGGCGAGACACTCGACATGTTCACGTCCAACGAGAAGATGGAGGTCGACTATCTGCCTTCTCGCGATGGACGCAAGGGCCTGCCCAACTTGAAGGCGCTGGTCGTGACCGATCTTGCTTCCAGGGGTATTGATACCCTTGCTGTTCGTCACGTGATCCTGTACGATGTGCCCAACACGACCATCGACTTTATCCACCGTCTTGGCCGCGCTGGCAGGATGGGTCGTCGGGGTAGAGGGGTGGTGCTGGTTGGTAACGATGATAGGAAGGATGTTGTGGCGGATGTGAAGAGGAGTATGTTTGAGGGACAGGCTCTCATCTGAGCGGTCCAGGGATGATACATCCGCCTGTACGATACTGTATCCTGCTGTACAATACTGCGATTGTCTTATTTCTTTGCATTGGAGGTATGCGTGGCATAGACATGGTTAGGCGTAAGGATCAATGGATGATTGAATGTGGTCCCCTTCAGCCTGGTTCCAAACTCTGCACTTGGGAACCACGTCTCATGCGATGAGCCAGTCGAGGCGAACAAAAAGTCAGAGACGGAGACTGGCTGTTAAAACCCTTTTGATAACTCGAAAGGAGGTTCTGTTCACCGTTTGCAAGGACCTGGACGCAGCCGCAGGGCACTGGGCGAGAGTGTTTCTCCGCATTGTCTTTGTGCAGAGATGGCTGGAGTTGAGAATTGACAGAAACGCACACTTGACACGTGTTTCGGCGCCGATTGCCCTATAAAGTCACTCATTTTGTGTTTAAGAATCTGCTTTGTGAAGGACAGTACGAGAGAGCCGGACCGGTAAAGTCGAAACCTATTTAGCATACATCCCCCGAGCATAGATTCAAGTCTCATCCCAAGGCTGAGGATTCTTGGCCAGACAGGCAAGTTTTTCGTGTCCTGCTCGTTCTTATCTCTGTAAGTGAATGCCATGTGCTGGTCTTAAATTTCGTATTTGGAGAAAACAATTTATATGTATATAGGCAATGACGCGAGATCTTTGCTACATTGGCCAAACTTGAACACTCACCTGAGTACTGTCCGTTGTGGGCATGGCATTCCTGGTGAAGGCATTGAGAGCAACAATGTGTTTTTGTTTTTTTTTTCACATATCTGCTTGACTGAAGCGAAAGACTGATTCGGCACGTCTCCACAATCGAGTCGGAGTTTTCCCTATGCTGTCCCCTATGATTCCGACCTCTTCTCAGTGTACATCATTTCTGAGTGAAACCCCGTTCGCGGGATTCCTGAGCAGCTGTCCGAATACACTAGAAGCCAGATCTGCTGAAGACCCTGGTGATCCAAACAACACATTCAACTGCATACTTCTAAGGCCATGTCCTGGCATTTGATAGGAGTATCGTGAGTGCCGACGGTCCCGCATCTGCTAATTCGTCAGTAAATCTGAGTGGCTTATCAAGAACTTCAGATACAGGGGCTCTCTCACGTGAAAACGTCATTACTGGTAACCTTGAGCTTCCAGTAAAAGTTTGGATCTACACTGAAAGTGATTTTGGGCTCGACATTGAGACCTGTGACCTCGACTTTCGAGTCACCACTGGACCCTGTGCAGTCGCCGCTCCACACGGTGTTGCTAGAGGCAAAGGCATGTGATTGATGGATTTCGCAGGTCAAGTACACGTCGCCGCTGGAGGTATACCTCTCCGCCTTGAGGTCCATGACGTCGGAGAGGGGATCAAATAAGACGCTACCTGCAACGTAAATACGCGCAGGAGCTCGACCTGTGTCGTCGCAAACGTGGTCAAGGTTGTCTGGGAGGTCGATGGCATCGGCAGGGACGGGACTAGCGACGGTCAGACTTGCCGCCGCCGTGAGGTAGTAAATGAACTCGGGAAGCATTGTCTTTGAAGGACTGGATAGGAAATGATAAAGATGATCAGTGAATGTTGAAGACTTGTAGAGCAGAGTCAAGCCAAGTTTCTGTGAAAGCGAAAACCTTTAGCTCTTATAGACGAATGTTAATGTTAAGTGGCAATAGAGATATGAGAACTGGCAACATACCTAGGAACATCAGACGCTTCAACGTCATGTCTCTTCTCTCCTTCCGTCTTTCTTCCACACTTCTACAAGTATGTTCAATGCAATCCTTCATACCTGCATGCAGTTGCCACGAGGGAGAAAAGCGCCCCGCCTTTAATCATTGTCTTTCCCAGCCGAATCCTGATGCACTGTTCAGCCAATAGCGAGGTACTGGGAAGGCTCAGCGGACAACAAAACTTATCTTTTCTGTGAGAAGCTTAGGAATATAGTCCAGTGCTTCCCTTACTAATTTCTCTTGGCCATGACGTTCCTATATCACTAGGGACCCGTTATCCCACTTTCAGGGTTTGGTGGCGAAGGCAATACCATGTCATGTCCCGAAGCAGCGAACATAGTTCAATGAATCCTAACTACTATCAAAAGATGACAGAGGTCGCAATCACGTGGGTAGATGTTGTTGTTACTCTTCCAACTTAATGTTGAAGGCGTTGTGGAATGCTTTCGGGAAGAGAGGGCAATATCGAAGGGTTGCACTTAGCTCACTGTTGGAGAGACAGGCATCGGCGCAGCGATGGCCGCAGCGTATGCAGAGCTTCCCTCTGCAGTCAGTTACGGGCACTGATGAGTAGTTTTGACGTCTCTCAACCTCCCAATGCCACGCTGGAGTTCGTCTAATGGACAAGAGTGGCAAGGGGTGCAACGGGCTCAACCGTACCATGTGGAACGAAGCGAAGAAGACTGATGTGACCTCTGTTTGTCAACCCCTGTGGCGAAGCAGAGCGAGGACAAGGCCACCGTTTCGATGATGAGAAGAATGATCCGTCAGACGGAAACCAACAAGCTTGGCATCGGAAGTCTGGTGCCGTGGCCACTATGACAGCTCTTGTTTCAAGCAAGTCGCCCCTTGCACTCATTTGGCAACAGCAGGACATACCTTCACGTTCGCTACCAAGCGTCACTGCAGGAATGTGTGGAGGATCTACGGGTTCCAACGCAGCTGTGGTCATCTAATTCGATTGAAACCACAGGGGTTGTTCACAGCAACACATGTTCTTGTCGGTTTTGACATATCCGTCTCAGTTCAGAAGGGCCTGAGACAGTCAGTAATTTGTCTGCACGCTATCGCTTTATGATCCTCGGTGCAACCCATGACGGTTAGCCAGGCAGGAAAACTCCCACGGGTTGTTTGAGCTCGGGG
>JAXOUE010000153.1:0-41821 GCA_036250105.1 Parasarocladium wereldwijsianum | reverse complement strand
ATCAGCCCCTTAGCAGCTTGACTATGGGGGAGCGGACGGGACCCCGTATTTTCTACTAGGTATGGTCGTATGTGCTAATGAGTCGCAAAATTAGACAATATATAGAATTATTTTGAGCACAACCTCAGAAGACGACCCTGGGTAAAAATTGCGATTCAAAGCATGAGTAATCTTGAAGGTGCCTCTTGTGCATTCTCGACAGAGAGAGACATATGGAAGCAGCCGTAATCTCTCGTTGGGTCCACGGGTTTATCATATGAATCCATGTGCATGCAGACAAAGAGCACACATCAAGGAGGGGTAGGCAAGGATCGCCAGTCTTTGACAGCTCATCGAGGCGGTCAGCGCAATGAGCCGGTGTTCGAGACATTCGCTTGGGGCTATAGGACATATGTGACCAACCTGCATCACCAGGGCTGTCGCTCTTGCAGCAAACCAAGACGCAAAAGCCCGTGGCTGTGACTGATGTCAGGCAGGGTTGGGGTTGGTTGTTGCAGGAAACTTTACAAAGAACCAAAGAAAGAGTGAGACCGGTGCGTAGTGCCTACCTGATGTGAAAATCTCGAGACCTGACTCGCAAAACGCTCACACAATGTACTATCACACACAAAATAAGGTGAGGGGTACTCTCGTGCCCGCTGCAGAAAAGCACGAGTCGCACCTGCCACTTGACGCTTGACTTGGGGGGTTGGCAGTCGCAGTCGCCGGTTGGAGGGCCTTGCCAGGGTGGGGCGCCAACACTCTGTGGTTCACTGCACTGGACTGGACTGATGCCATTGTGGCTCCTCGCTGGCTCGCTCGCTCACTTTATTCTGCGTGCCGCACGAAATTTCTTTTTACTCCTCCTCCTCTTGACCGCAACACCAAAACCCTTATCACCAAGCAACTTCCCAAAACCCTATCAAGTCGAGTCTGCCTGAGAGGTGCCAGCTTGCTGTCCCATCTCTTCTATGCTGGCTTGTGCTTCGCTTCATTCAAAAATCAACAAAAAAATTTGAAAACCCCCCCCCCAAAAACCCATCCATTCACCCCTCACAAGGAACAGGATTTCTCTTTGAGCCGCTATCCCAATCGCTCAAAGTTGCCCTCTTCCTCTCTTACGACTCTCTCCCTTGATCACTGCGCACTTTGCTGTTCGCTTGATCAACCAACGTCCTGTCAGTCAAGTCAACCTTTGGTACGTTGCATCGTCAGCTCCCACGTGTTTCCTTTGTGGCTCTTCTATCTCCAATGCCCGGACTATTTCTGCCTTAAAACTACAACAATCGGCGAGTCTGCCTTTTGTTTTCTTAACGATTTTTCACTAACCGATAAACCATGACAGACCCCTCAAACACCGTCATAATGGCCGCAAACACTGCTTCCGGCGCTGTTGACCAGCTCGCCAACGACCTCAGCAACACCTCTATCAACGGCAGCGGCGATGCCAAGGCTCCTGCCATCGACACCACCGTTCCCTCCACCGAGGATGCTTCCGCTCCTACTCCCAGCTCTGCCGCTCCTCACCCCCAGAACTCGGCCTCTCTCTACGTCGGCGAGCTCGACCCCTCCGTCACCGAGGCCATGCTCTTCGAGCTCTTCTCCCAGATCGGTGCCGTTGCCTCCATCCGTGTCTGCCGTGATGCCGTCACCCGTCGCTCTCTCGGATACGCCTATGTCAACTACAACGCCACCTCTGATGGCGAGAAGGCCCTCGAGGAGCTCAACTACACCCTGATCAAGGGCCGTCCTTGCCGCATCATGTGGTCTCAGCGCGACCCTGCTCTCCGCAAGACCGGCCAGGGCAACGTCTTCATCAAGAACCTCGATGTCGCCATTGACAACAAGGCTCTCCATGACACCTTCCGTGCTTTCGGCGACATCCTGAGCTGCAAGGTTGCTCAGGACGAGCACGGTAACAGCAGAGGCTACGGATTTGTGCACTACGAGACCGACGAGGCTGCGCAGAACGCCATCGCTGCCGTCAATGGCATGCTTCTCAACGAGAAGAAGGTCTACGTTGGCCACCACATCCCCAAGAAGGACCGCCAGTCCAAGTTTGAGGAGATGAAGGCCAACTTCACCAACGTCTACGTCAAGAACATCCCCAAGGATGTCACTGAGGACCAGTTCCGTGAGCTCTTTGCCAAGTACGGTGATGTCACTTCCTCCTCTCTCGCTACCGACGCCGAGGGTGTCAACCGCGGCTTTGGTTTCGTCAACTTCACTACTCATGAGGCCGCGACCAAGGCTGTTGAGGAGCTCAACGGCAAGGACTTCCACGGCCAGGACCTCTACGTCGGCCGTGCCCAGAAGAAGCACGAGCGTGAGGAGGAGCTCCGCAAGTCTTACGAGGCCGCGCGTCTCGAGAAGGCCAACAAGTACACTGGCGTCAACCTGTACATCAAGAACCTCGACGATGACGTCGATGATGAGAAGCTCCGCCAGATGTTTTCTGAGTACGGTCCCATCACCTCCGCCAAGGTGATGCGCGAGCACTACTCTGAGGAGTCTGCCGAGCCCAAGAAGGACGAGGAGAAGAAGGAGGATGAGAAGAAGGATGAGGAGAAGACCGAGGAGCCCAAGAAGGAGGAGACCAAGGCTGCCGAGAGCTCCGAGGAGGCCTCTGAGGAGGGTGCCGACAAGAAGTCCGAGAAGAAGGGTGACCGCAAGCTCGGCAAGTCCAAGGGCTTCGGCTTCGTCTGCTTCAGCAACCCCGACGATGCCACCAAGGCTGTCGCCGAGATGAACCAGCGCATGTTCAACGGCAAGCCCCTCTACGTCGCTCTCGCCCAGCGCAAGGATGTCCGCAAGAGCCAGCTCGAGGCCTCCATCCAGGCTCGCAACCAGATGCGCATGCAGCAGGCTGCCGCCGCTGCCGGTATGGGTCAGCAGATGATGCCCCCTGCTGGCATGTACTTCCCTCCCGGCCAGCACCCCGGCTTCATGCCTCAGGGTGGCCGTGGTGGCATGCCCTTCCCTCAGGGCGGCATGCCCATGCCCCAGGGCGGTCGTCCCGGCCAGTTCCCTGGCTACCCCCAGCAGGGCGGCCGTGGTGGTCCCCAGCAGATGCCTCCCAACATGTACGGTATGCCCGGTCAGTTTGGTCCCAACTACGGCCAGCCCGGCACGCCTCAGTTCATGGCTGCCATGCAGCAGGCTCAGCAGGCTGCCATGCAGGGTGGCGGCCGCGGTGGCCCTCAGGGTGGCCGTGGTGGCATGCCTCCTCAGGGTGGTATGCAGGGCTACCCCCCTAACAACCGCCAGCAGGGTGCTGGCCGTGGTGGCAACAACAACCGCAACGGTCCTCAGCAGGGTGGCCGTGGAGCTGAGGCTGGCCAGAGCGCTCAGATCCAGGCTCAGCTCGCCGCTGCTCCCCCTGCCCAGCAGAAGCAGCTCCTTGGTGAGATGATCTTCCCCAAGATCCAGGCCATCAACGGCGAGCTCGCCGGCAAGATCACCGGTATGCTCCTCGAGATGGACAACTCTGAGCTTGTCAACCTGTAAGTTTTTCCTCATCACTGTATTCATGAATTGTAATAAACTAACAAAATCCAGCATCGAGGACGAGGCTGCCCTCAAGGCCAAGGTCGATGAGGCGCTCGCTGTCTACGATGAGTACGTCAAGTCTCAGGGCACCGAGGGTGGCGAGGCCAAGAAGGAGGAGGAGACCAAGGCTTAAGATGTCAAGCATTTGGTATGGCATGGTATGATATGTTATCGCTTTTTTCCCTTTTTTTTACATGACGACATTACGGAACAGATTTACGGCAACCCCTGGCGCCGTTGAAGATGATTCTACCATCTTGAGGGCGGCACGCTATGAAGGTTTTTGTTTTTCGGAGTATCATCTACATTTTGCTGCCATTTTGTCCGCGAGACCGACGAAAAAGTTTCAACGGGGAATGGTCATTTGGCACTCGCCATATCCGGGCGAGCACGAGGACGGCTTCTGATGGAAGAAGGGCTCGTGAACGACGGCCTGAAAACGGGAGACGATCCCTGGATGTGGGAAGATGAGGCGTTTTAAGGGTGCAAGGGTTTCTGAGACTTGCCTATAGGCCTATACCCCCCCGATTATGGTCCCTATTGCACAGGCACATGATTTTGGTCGTAGCAGTCGATTGACTGTAAATATAAATTTCAGTAATATGGTGTCTACTTTGATGTGTGATTGTCAGAGCTCGAGCAATGCATGCTAGACTATTCTCTTGTCGTACTCATCTATTCGTGGCTGTTAGAAATGTTTCGTCACTTGGTTCGTGTTGGATCAAGCTGTTGATCCACCAACTCTACCTTACATAACCCCATTAAATCTAAACCATCTGTCCCATCTGCATCAGCGGCTGCCCCTGTTCCAGCATGATCCTCTGAGACGGCACGCTCGCAAACAAGGTCTCCATGACCCTCCCCTTCTGCCTCTCCCTCACACCGGCTAGATACCCAGCCACATCCGCCAGCCCCTCGACCTGCTCCTCGAGGCTCACATCGGCGGCCCTCTCGCCCCTCACGAGCGGCGATACGAGCCGCGCACGCAGACCCTCGAGCGACGCCTTGAGCGTGAGGAGCTTGCCGTTGTGATCGAGCAGGATGCCCTTGTTGCGCACGGTCTTTGCGCGGACGTCGCGCAGCAGGGCGCGGTTCTTTTCAAACTTGCGGAGGTCACGCGCGTTGGCGCCGAGGATGGCGACCCAGAGGCCCGAGAGGAGTTCCTCCTCCCTCTCCTCCTGCGCGGAGCGCTCCCGGGCGACGGCGCGGGCGAGGTTGGCGAACTGCGCGTCGACGGCCTCGAAGAGGGCGAAGAGGGTGACGGCCTGGTGGAGCTCGGCGGTTATGGCCTCCTCGAGGGTGGCGAGCAGGTCGGTGAAGAGGGAGCGGATGGCGCGGTGCTCGCGCTGGGGGGCGGAGGGGCCGAAAAGGACGGTGAGGGGGTTATTGGGGGACTGCTGTTGGTGGTCAGGAGAGGGGGAGAAGGGGGCATCGAGGAGGGCATGGAGGTTGTCGTAGAGGGCAGAGAGGGGATTGTGAGAGCGGGATCTCTGTAGGGCCTCGAGGCGTTTCTTGGACCAGTTCATGACGTCGAGGATACTACAATGTGTGAGTGAGTCTATTGCCGAGACCGGGCCTTGAGGGGATAAGGGAAGGCATACCCGTCTATATCCCCGTCCACCCGCGTGAAGAACCTTGTCATTTCTAATCCCAAAGTCTTCATGGCGTCGCTCAGCGTGTTCAGATCTGCGACGATCGCCTCGCCGCCGTCCAGTCCGCTCGTGCGGACGCTCTCTCCCAGATCCCACACTGCCAGGCTCGTCGCCTGCAGATCGTGCACCTGCACGACCGCGTTCTCGGAGTAGTAGATGAGCGGCTCGAGCGACCTGGCGAGGCCGGCGACTTTGAGGAGATCGTAGGTCGGGCGTGACGGAGCGGGACGAAGGAGGGCGCGGAGGGTGGTGACGGCGAGGAGCAGCAAGATGAGGCTGGTGAAGAGGGAGGTATAGGTGCGTGTGAGGGTGCGGTAGATGGTGCGTAGAAAGGTGATGAGGGTTTCGATAGGTTCTGTCCGTTGTTGGACTTCGGCGCGGATACCAAAGCGGATATCTAGCAAGTCAGCGGCGCCGTCCCACGAACCTTGTTCCGACGATACATACAATTATCTTGAGAAGTCCTGTCCTCATCTCGTACAGACACATCGCTCTTTGATGTCCTCATGGGACTCGGTTCCTTCACCATCTCCTTCTCTGGACTAAACGGCAACCTTGTTCTTGATGCCTGTTCCAATACGACATCCTCATCTTCTTCAGAATCCTCCTCCTTGACGGCCTCTGGTCTCCCCGCCATCAGCATGGGGTCATCCAGCCTCGCAAAGGGAGTCTGTACATAGCTCGGCAGATGCAAACCGAAATCATCCCTTGGTGGGGGCCGCCAAAAGCCGTTGCTGGTGTTGGTCCCTGCTGCTGCTGCTGCTACTGCCGCTCCCGCTCCCGCGCTTCCCTCCCTTCGCCATGCCGGGGGGCAGAACCCATCCCCTGAACCTCTCTCCGAAAGGAGTTCTTGCTCCTGATCCTCGCTCATCGCCTCCTCCTCCTCCTCCAGTACTTCCTCCTCGGGATCCAGATCCAGACCGTGAAGACTTTCGTCGTCCCGGAGAGAGTGAGAATCGGTCAAGGCTGGATCGGAGGAGTTTTGGCGACGGTGGTGCCGGGAGGGCGGCATGCTGATAACCCTTGCTGCTGCCGCTGCTGCTGCCGCCAGGAGCGGGCAGACGACGAGAAGATCGCGGGGAGTTGTAAGATGATGTTGACGGTGACGAAAACGCGTGAGTCTGCCGCGAAGAGGCTGTATACTGGGTGTACAGCAACGGATCCGCTACAAAAACGGACTGGTCGTCGAGAACAAGTCGGTGGTGGTGGCGATGATCCGCATAGGGCGTCCTGGGTAGCGGCTTGTCTTCCAAATGTTCCGCGTCGTCTCCCTCCGGCAGCTGCGTAATAGCCTTGTATATGCGTGACGGGCGCAGAAACCCTGGGACGGAGAAGCGGGGGAAGAAGGGGATGAGGTGGGGGAGATAGAGGGCTAGGAACACACAGAGGAGGGTGAATGTGGCAATCCAGGTGCTCGGGGCGATTGTGACGCTGATGAGCGAGACTTGGTTGTTGACCGTGAGGAAGGAATACATAGAACGGCCGGTCAGAAGCCTCTGAAAGTCTTTGGCAGATAAGGTAGTCGGCAAATGGTGGTTGAGCGTGAGGGTGGTGACGATAGACAAGGGAGGGCGATTGATGTGGTGGTTGGTGCGTGGCGGCTAACAGGGCGAGGACTTGGAAACTGAAGGGCCGGGCTAGATGAACAGGTGTGCTTGCTGTAACAGGTTTTTGAGAGAGAGGTAAAATGATTGAATGTTGCTTTCCTGGATGATAGAACGATTTAGTTGATGTGAGGATAGGCAAGGCTGGTCAGTCGAGGGCCTTGCCTCAGAAGCTGTTCACCCAGCGACAGCAGACAACCCCAACCCTAGTGAGACAAGGGTAGGCGTGTCGTCACCAAGGCACACGCGACTCGAGATCTATACTCAGACTTTAAGATTGTGGTTGATTGTAACCGGCTTTGTGCGAGGCGAAATAGAAACAGGTTTGAGGGGTTCCCCACGGCTTGCCTGCGTAAAAATCGTCACGGGCAACGCAAGGGCATCTTCTTTCGATCGGCAGACTCGAGACACGCTCTGTGCCAGGAAAAGGAAGCCCTTATATTATCACAGCCAATCAAGACACTCGTTGACGTGATTAGGGGCGTTTCTACGGTCTCGCGTGCATCCACTTGGCGATGTGAAAAGGAAAACAAACAGCAGGGCTGCCAGTCCAACCCTGAATCGAGAGTCGTGCAAGAGTGCTATCGACCAGTTCATGCAAGCTCTCTTGAAAACGATTGTCAGTCACGAAGATTGGGTATTCTCTACGATCATCACGTCGCATACCAGACAACAAGAGGTGAGCCAAGGTAAAGCACTGAGTGAAGTACTGGATCTCACACCACGTAAAGCCCGACGCGTAAAGTGCCACGCGCTACGTGTCATATTCGCGTCCGCAACCAACCACCATCCCAGCAATAAGAAACAACAACACAAATCGCTTTCCGTTATGATACCAACGAGCGCTTTACGAAAAAGAGGAGAAGAATAAACCCGCGATCAGTCCACCTTGGCGTTGACGAGACTGCGCGCTGACGGGTTGCTAATGTTGTTGATCTGCCGTTGTGCGGCTTTGCCTTTGTACTTGCCCTGCTTCCGTAGCCTTTTCCTGGCCACCATCACGGGTACCGAGCTCTTGGTGACCAGGTAATTTGAGAATGATCCCAAAATGACACTGCGCTGATGTTAGTTTTGTTCTGACAGAGATCAAGCACACTGTGAGGGGGGATAGACAGGGTCAGGGTTACGTACCCCTTCAATGCGCTGCGCCCGCGGCTTCCTATCACCACCAACGTCGGGTTCACCAGGTCAATCACCTCTGTGATCAAGTGCTTTGGGTTCTTGCAGTGCAGAACCTCCACCACAACGCGCACCTGCAGCTGTGTCTTGCGCAGCAGCCGCAGGACTCGGTCCGTAATGTCGCTCACAGCCCGGTGACGCTCGAGCTCCGCCTTGGACCGCTCCCCGCGCGGACTAGGCGCGGGCGAGCCGCCGGGCGTGCCCGTCGTCTCCCGCCACGACGGGAACATGGATCCCCTGGAGTTCATCATCGACGGCATCGACTTGCTGCTCGCCATGCTGTTGACCGCCGCCGCCTGCTCCTTCATCGCCTTCGTCTCGTCGGCCACACTGCCCTCGTCGCCGCCGATACCTGTCTCCTCGTCCACGCAATAGATGGCGATCAGCGTGTCGCCATCCCTCAGCACCGTGCCGATCGCCCACTCCAACGCGTGCGTCGACTCGCCGCTCAGGTCCGTCGCCACCAGGTACTTGCGCTGCCGCGAGTCCTCCTGCGCTGCAATCTGCGTGTAGGCGCCGCGGTTGATGATACGGATCGACCGGTGTGACTCGGGCGTGCTGATAATGTTGGTCATCGAAAAGGACAGCTTCTGCGCCTTCTTGATCTCGTCCAGGTCCGCCTCGTCGTCCGACTCCATGGCAGACGCCACCGTCGAGCCAGGGCCCTGGTCGTAGCTTGTGTGCGGGTGCACGACGTGCTTGGACACCTTGACCGCCTCGCCTGACGAATTTGTAACCTTGATCTCGGGCTCGGGGAACAGAGACTTGTAGTGGTACTTGGGCTGGTTCTCGAGCATCTTACGCTCCTCCTCCGCTGCCGCCATCAGACTCTTGGATCCTCTCCTTGCATCGGGCGACGCTGTATTGGCGTCGTCCTTTGCCTTGCCCTCCCTCGCCGCTTCCGGGCTCAACGGCCTCGGCGCCGGCTTCCGCCCACGCTCCTCATCGTCTGTAGAGTAGTCGTCGTCTTCATCCTCACTAGAGGGGAGGTCTTCACCGTCCGGACCAACATAGGATTTTGACAACCGACCTGAGTGTTGGTCGGATTGCTTTCCACTGTGTGACAAACTGCTCCCGCGCATCGCCAGGTTGGCGTCGGACAATTTGCGGTACGCGCCGCTCAGGTCCACCGTCGTGCCATCGTTCAAAAAGGCCTTGTTTGATGGGAAGAAAGAAGGCGAGTAGGGTGCCGGCGATCGAGATCTGCTGGCGACCCGACCGCTGGGGGATCTTGATGTACCGCCGAAGCGCGTGTCGGCTGACGGGTTCCGGCCCCGCAGCGCCTCGCCCAGCGAGCTCTGCTGCGACGAGCGGGTCGACGTTTGCGTGGTGCGCTTGGGCATGGACTGAGCAGTCGACGGCAGCATGCTAAACTGGTAGGACGAAGTCGGGTCGTTGCGCCCGCTGGCGTTGGATCGGCGGGGGCCAAAGTCTGCGGGCGGGAGATTCGCATCGGACATGCTTCGCGTCGAGCTGGCCGCCTGGGGTTGGGCCGTGACAGGACTGCTGCCCCGGGATTTTGCTTTGACGGGCAAAGGTGCATCGAAATCCAGCATACTCCTGATGGGGATCTGCTGTACGGGCGCCGGCCGGGGCTCTTCTTCAATGTCGAGCATGCTGCGGGGAGGCGCACGCGTGGCGTACGGCGAGCTGGAGCGGTTGCTTGTCGGCGAGGTCCCGGTTTGTGAGTTGTTGCCGAGCATAGCTAGGACCTCTTGCCTCTCCATATCGAGAGCAGCATCTATGCTCATCGGCAGGTGCTCCTTGTTTCGCGACATTTTGAAATGCGAAGCTCTGATGCTGTGTATTTGGGCGTAAAAGGGTCGATCAGTCCATAGCCTGCGCTTCTGGTGACGAAGCAATCGGTCGTACGCCAACAGCTCGCGGCAATCCAGTCGAAGGTGAACGGCGCAGAATGGTATATAATCTCTCTGGAAATGGGTTCTTGGCGAATCACTGGTCTCGATACGGTGCAAGTGCAGGAAAGCTGACGGCGGCGAGCAATTGTCGAGTTCGAGGCGGTCAAGGATGGTACGATGGTGACGATGATCAAGTTCTGGGCGAAAAGGTGGAGGTGAAGTGAGGTGAAGCGAGGCGAAGCAAGTTGACGAAGTGGGACAAGCTTAAAGCTGATGGAGGGGTGCAAATCCGGAGTTTGGGGCCCTGGGGCCTGGAGGGAGCCTGCTGGGGAAGGGAGGGGCCGACGCTGATAGTGAGCTAGGTACCTTCGCTAGGAATTTCTGTGCAAGGATACCTTCCTGGTTAGCAGATCTCGCATCACATGGCTCAAGAGCCTGTCAGCCATCAACTTCAACAAAGATACGCAAACAGACACCTACCTGTGGCGTAAGGAAGACGCATTAGCGCTGGATACCAGGAGAATTCAAGAGGGGATTGTCGCACTTAAATCCTGAGCTTAAATCCGTAGGCAATCAGGCATAGCCTGAGCTCACGTTTCAACTTGATGCTCCCAGCTCGACACGACGGCTCAAGCAGAGCACCCAGCGCAACAACGAAAAGGAACGACAAATAGAAAGACAGTACGCGCCCGTCTGATTAGATTCTAGACGCAAAGACATGCAGATATGTGTGTGGACAGATACAATACATCTCGTAATACAATGGGCCACCAGCTCAGGACCCCCTCCCATCGTCTCCCTCTCTTAACGCTTGCCCATGCGACGAACCTGCGACGTCACGTTTGAGCGAGCCGCCGTGCCCAGCTTGTGCACCTGCTTCCTCTTCTCCCACACGGCCGACCGGCCCTCCACCACCGCGATGATCTCCTCAGCCAGCCTCGTCGGGAACTGCTTCCTGCCACTGCCCTTGGACGGCTTCTTGTCCACCGCGTCGAGGATCCATTGGAAGGCTATGCGTCTGCGCTGACGCACGGCGAGCGGCAGTGGCACTTCGAGCGTGCGTCCGCCACCGGCTCCTCCGGCGATGTTGCGGATGCGGATCAGCGGCGCCACCGAGTCGATAGCGATCGTGAGGTAGAGGATCGGGTTGAGCGGGAGGTGCGCGGCGGGAGGGGTACCGGGGAGGAGGGGGAACTTGGGACTGTAGATCGGCTCGGGCGCGGTGCGAAGAACGTTCATGACCATGGCCATGTTCTGCGTGTCCATAAGGGTCAGCATCTATCCCGGACATTCGACTCTTTGTTCTGGTTCATCATCTCCTCAGTCTGCTGCCGAAACTCACCCTTTGAGCCACGCTCAGCTTGCCATCACGCATCAGCAGCCTGGTGATCTGCTCGAGAACGGGGTGGTATCTCTTCTTCAGGTGGTGACCCTGTCCGACCAGGGGCGCTGGGGGAGGGAATTTGAAAGCCGACGGCTGTGACTGGGCCGCGTCGGTGCTCGGCAGTGTCTCCGTGCTGTTTGCGTGCACATCAACCTCGCTGCCGTATTTCTCCTCCGCAGCCTCGGGCGGCGGGATCGTTCCGTCGTGGAAGAGCGAGTGCTCCTGGGCTGGCGTCAGGGCCGGGTCCGAGTCGCTCGGCGGCTGTCGTGTCCCGTAGAGAATCTCGGCAATGGCCTCGTCGCCTAATGCGTCTGCCGGAACGCCGTACTCCTGCCTTTTGCGTCAACACAAAACCATCCCTCGTCTCCCAATGTCCCTTCATCCCCGTTGATCCTACCTGCTCTGCAGCCACAGTAGCGCCGGGCACGCCAGACTGCTGTTCGGGGGCCAGGTTCCCCTTTATATCCGCCGCGGCCGTCTCTCTCGCATTCGACTTGACATCCGGCGGTGGTGGTGCGTTCGATCCCTTAATGTTCGTGTCGTCGGCGTAGCACCTCCGGGACGCAGCGAGGGCAAAGTGTGATCGGGGAGCCGCTGGTCGGGCGCGAATTGCGAGGGCTCGGCAGGAGCCCCATATTGATGATCTGACAGACATGATGATGATCCGCACGAGAAAGAGACGATTCCAATTCGCCTCGCTGCGGGTATGAAATGCTTCGATTAAGGGCCGACAGGCTGGTCGCGATGCTTCGATTCCTCGAAATTTCCACGCGAAGCTCACCTCGGAAAAGAGTTCATCCGAGGCCGAGAAGACCCACTTTCCATCATTCCAGCTCACTACGAATGAACGTATCTTTGAATTCTGGGTATTAGAGCACGAGGATCTGCTTTGCTCTTAAATTTGTTGGGAATGAGTTGAGAATGACAAACATATTCGGAGCAGATGTTCTTCAGTTGACTTTGCTGATGGTGGTGGCATGCCCAAGGCGCACGCTTGATACGTCGCGAACTTCTCGTACAGATAGTCAAAGCTTCAGACGGCAGTTCTCACGACGTTTCCAAGAATGATGACTGAGCAGTAGACTCATATCATTCCCATTGCCGATGAGGCATTATTCTTTACTCAAGATTGATTATACGCATGGATGAGTATGACGAAATGGAGAAGCGAGGTGACTCCTTTTGTCGACCTGAAGCCAATCACTTGCCGATACCAATTCATTCCCTTCTCCGAACCAGAAATACAACAAAGCCCGACCCTTTATACAGCTCGAGCAATACCGATCCAATGTCCCCCCATTTCGCGAAAATCCAAGAATGCAAATCCCAAACGCCCAGAGTGAGGCCTGGATACCTTCTCTTCTCTGTACTGTGTTCCTATGGCGGAATAAGGTGATGCGAAGTCTACTGTGGCCCTGTTTGCCAAGGATCTTAATCATCGAGGCCCATCGAACGTGGGCCGCAGGTTGTTACGAAATGTAGATCGTTCACCACCCGCTTGAGGAGGATGAATACGCTACGAGCGGACTCATGCTCGCGCCACCTTGCCACGCCCAGTTGTAAGCGACCTCAGCCACGTCATTACGGGCATTGTCGAGGTTCTTTCCATCGTACCAGAACCTCGCTTCAAACTGCTTCTCAAACACTTGCACGGTACTGGACCATGCTGTCCGGCCTCCTGCAAAACGAGCGTTAGCCTGAGCCGATTCTCCCTCCATTCTGGGCGACGATCAATGAACGTACCTCGTCGATCAGAAACGATCTGGAAGACGGGCGGATGAAATCCGTACTCGTGGCAATACACTATTCATGTCATCAAGATTAGCTTTCTGAACGTACAACAAATGTGGAAATGCCCTCCATCTTGGATCAACTTACGCTTAAGCTGCTCCTGCCAGTCGACCTTGGATGTGTTGTATGAAGTAGAGCGCGACATGATCACAGTATTTGCCGTGAGGCTATAGATCTCTGAAAATAAGAAGGCCGAGATTTGAAACGGTTGATCAAGAATCCTCGATGGATATGAACCACTGAACGAGTGGACGAAGTTTGATGCGTGACGTGCTGTGCCACCGAAAGGATACTCCGCAAGACGATTTGCTCAAGCTCTGATGTTTCTCTTTCTTCTGCAAAGAATGTCTTCTTGTGAGAAATTGGGAATAAGAAAGCAGTCTTTATATCTTCTCTCGGAACCAGCCTTCTCGTCTTGATTGTGTCGCCACCAGTAAGATAAAAGGGCAGCAATACTGTCGCCTCCCTTTCTCCCCGGACGCAGATCAAGTCTGACAGCCAGGCAGGGCACCAATGCAAGAAGCTGAGCTTCAGGTACCAGTGACACCCTCCCTTTTTCTTCGTCTCTTTCCGCACTCCCCGACAGGCTCTGGTCGTGCAGAAAGCGGGACTTTAACCTTTCCCCTTCTCTGTACCGGCTGCCGCACTATGCAAGAAGAAAGAAGAATGGCGAGACGCGGTTGGCAAACGCAGTCAATGCCCGAAGAAATTGCGTGTACCCACCGTTCCGAACGTTAGGCTCCGTTCGTACCTTGATTGCCGTAGCAAACTTGTCCTGACGTAAGGATATCCTGATTGACCGGTCAAGGTCGGGCTGCGAAAGGCGCCGTATCGGTTGGATGCAGACAATCGGGAACGATGTCAGGAAATGGGTTCGAGGCAGCAGTGCCAAATCAAAAGACGGATGTGACCCAGAAAAATAGGAAGACGATTGGTAAGAAAGAAAGAGAAAGGCGATGTAAATGAGAAAGAATTGAATAACTTCCGATTGGTAGCAGCAGGATATTCTAACCTAGACTGATGATCTGCGAATATAGATGAAAGGGGAACGAAGAAGGCACAGAACAGGATGAATAGCTGCAAACTCGACATGCGGGCTGACATAAATGAGAGCAACAGCAGAAGGGAAAGGATGATCGCAAAAAGGACAGGCTCGTTTCCCTGCGTCGAGACTAGAGCACTGTCTTCTCCTGAGCCCACTTGGCCGCGCTCAAAAAAGCTGCTAACATGGCGGAAATCAGAACCAAGAAGAGTATTCACACGATCAAGCCAGCTTCAGCGTGGGCACCATATCGCCCAGACTAGTGACGATGAAGGAGCACAAAACAGGCCGATGATACCTGCTATGTAGGGGTACGACATGGGCGATAAGCGAATGAAGAAAAGGGCGAGTTCATAGAATGACTCTCCAGGGGCTTCCCTACTTCTCCTCAAAACTCTGTTTAGGAAAAGGAGATGAAGACGAACCAGGTTTCGGCATATGTCGAGCCGTTTCCTAAGCAGAGGTATGTCGTTCACACCGGCAGCATGGCTGAGTGACATCCTGGGGGGAGGGATTCTCAGCCCGAGAAGATCTTCATGCAACTCCGTTCGTACCTTGAACCAATGCGACAAAGCTTAGCGCAAGAAGTCGCTTGTGTTGTGAACCGGGGGGAGGCTACCCAGCACCACGGACGGTGAGTTCAAGGGTGTTCTGCATCGCGCGCGATATCCTGGTCAGGTGCATCGCCCCCCCCTGCAAGGCATTGTGTATGCCGCGAGGTCCTCTCGACTGACCGTCGTGCGACCGCCATTCTTCTGTCGGTTGGGAACTGGAAGAAGCAAAGGTACACGATTTCGTTGCGCCGTCGATCCTGGGCCCTCAGCACCACCTCCATCTTGGCAATTGGAGGAGGTACTTCCGGGGCTCCGGTCGACCCCTTCCGCATCCCTGTCCACCCCGTAAGCGGTGCGTGGAGTGGAGATGTGTTGCTCGGGACGTCGTGGACAAAGACTAGTCATCATCATCGTAAGCCTCGTGCAAGCTGCTAGTTGCAATTTTCATCTCGAACCAGGGGCACTTCGCAATTTCAGGTTCCCTCGTCATCAACCGTTGGGGTGAAAGGCCTTGATCAAGACCACAACCTGATTACGCGTCGAAAGTAGCGGCAAATGGAAGAACTCGTCTCCTCTCGGCACCTGATCCTTGTCCTACGAGCTCATGCTTGGCATTTGCAGATAAGGCACCTGTATGTGCAACCCGACGCACCTTGTACGTCAATCGACGGCTCCGGGCCTCTTCTCATGCAAGTCAGTCAGACCTGTCTGGCACGCATCGGACACCCTCGCCTCGCAGCAAGTGCAGCCGCAAAGCAACATCATGCCGTCGCATCACCTGATAAGCGATGAGCTGTCAGAGGTCCAGGATCGCGCTGAGCTGACTGACAGAAGAGAAAAGAGGGTAGCATAAGCAAGTATTGCCAAATCCACCAGCCGCACATATGAGCCCTTACAAGATTTTTTCGGGTCGCAACCTCAATGGTTCTGCAGACTCGGCCTTGGGCAGTAAGAACCTGATGTGTCTCGCACGATGCGCGTCGATCGACCAGCCCACTATTGCACGCCCTTCCCTGTGGATTCTATGCGATGAGTCGAGAGGCGTGAGCAATATTACGAGGGTTCTCACTCACGCCAAAAAGCGCAGGGAAATCTTGCCGGTGACAGGTGCGTGCCTGGGTCAGCTGCTTGAGCCAGGGCGTCGAAGAAGCAAGTGGCAGAAGCAAGGCAAGCGTGGGACCGCAACTTTTTGTGATCCTCGTACCATAAATCTTGTCCATCTCTGATAGATTTTGTGGCCTATCTCATCAAGGATCGTAAACAGCAAGATACCTGAGCACAGGGCCGAGGTTTCCCTTCGTTTTCTCTCATTCGCCTCATGCCTGCCATCAGAATACGCCCTTCGTCGCTCGTGCCTGACAGATGAGGGCGCCCTGTGTTCTTGTGCAGAGACATTGCCTTTCGACGAGAAACCTCGTGGCATCAATCACATGTCTTGCTGTCTCAGAAATATCGCAGAAGAAGCCATCCCGACTGCGCGATCGTGGCGTTCGCGCAGATCGTTTCTCCTCCATGGTGGGACAACTCTGTACGACCGCGACAGTGGCAGTAAGCCGGGCTGCGGAACTACGCGGCCATGCGACATGCAAGCGTTCCGCATTGTGAGCACGCCTCCACGGTCCAGCTTGAAGCTTCAAATAAGTCCGAGATCGTGACAGACAGCTACCAGCGCTCGATGCCATTCCTGTCGTACACCCCGGCCATTGAAGGAGCAATTGGAAAAGGAAAAGGACTCAAAGGCTGGACCCCTGGCGCGCAAGACTCAAATCAGCGGTGGCTGGCCCTGATTTCTTCAAAAAAACGGAATTCCACTAAAAACGCATTCAGCCGTTATCGGACGTCGCCCAGACACGCTCCCTGCATTCAGCTCGGATCATGACATGGAGAGACACCACATGACCACGGTTCATGACAGCCTGAGATGGCACTGTACGCTTTGAAACGGCAGAAAACTGCTGTCAGAGACGAAGCACGTGGCACGAATTCTCCTAGCTCGACATGATAGCACAACGCGGTTTGGCACAACAGTCTTGCCGTGCATTTATCTTGATGGCACACAACTTGAGTCTTCTTACACATGAACGTCATGCACAAGCGGCGAAAGATTGGGCAATTCGACTTGGCAAAGCCTGCTACCCTCAGGCGATGAGTCGTGGCGCCCTCAACGCAACTCAAAGGAATCACTTGTGCCCTCAAAAGATGAGACCCGCCCCAGAACATTCTTCGAGTCGCCGTAATACTTGATCCGATATGTGCCAGGCTCTGCGTTTCCCTCCGTCTCCCACGTAATGTCGACTTCACTGTAACCCAGGATAAAGTTGGTCCGTCGCCACGTGTACACGAGGAACCAGTCGGCATCGTCTCGAACTCGGCTCCATTTCTTGTCTTTGTACTGCTCCACTGCAGCAAACGTCTCTTCGAGGCGAAGGTTGTTGCGAGGATTCGCACCCTGGAATGTGACGTTCACGGCGGCGCCCATAGAGTAGCTGCCCAGAGGCTGGCGGAGAACGGCACCGAACCGCTTGCCGAGTGGCGCGGCATCTAGCGCGACACCTGTCGTGAAGGAGAGGGAGTTCTCGCGGTTGTCGGGTGCCGATTTGCCGTTATTCAGTCGCTCGCCGGCATCTGGACGGAGATACTCCATATTGCTGACCGTGAGATTGATGTACGCGTCCAGCTGGTTGGGGCCGTAGAGAGTCGATGCGCCTTCATAGCGCTGAATCTCATACTCTTCTGGAGTCACGACGTAATGAGCGTAGGTGTTGGCAGGCCCGCCCAGCACGACGACCGGCTCGTCTTCCAGGAAAGTGGCCGCCTCCTGAGCAACCGCCTCTCTCCAACGCCGCCCAGCCATAGTTGTGGCTTCCGATGGGCTCACAATGATAACAAGCTGGCCGACACGGAGAGTCTGAACGTCTACCAAGTTGGGTGACCACGCGTACGGCGTCTCGAGCTCTCCCACATCAAGAAGGACAGGCTTGGTCTTTTGGCATGCCTTTTGCTCCTTGGTGGGACTGCGTAGCAGACCAGAGACGACGCGCCAGAGAGGATTCGCGCTCGGTTTCCCCGAGTCGTTTTGCGTAAAATCGAACAATCCCGGCCAGTCTGAAGTTCCAGCAGCAAAAGAGTAGCCCAGAGCAGCAGGACAGGTCTGCGCTCGAGAGCCGTCTGGAAGGACAAAGTTCCAAAAACGCATGTCGTGGAAAAAGTGGAAAGCCTTGACGGTAGAACCCACGATGGGCGTTGCCGACTTGCTTTTGAGTGAGGTCTGCAATCTAACATCAGCATGTCTTCATGAATATATATCGACACATCGCAAACTCACATATGCTTCTTTTGCGGCCGTGAACTGACGGCGGGCAATCTCGTGACAGCTCTTAACACCAAGGTCGAGAGCTCGAAACTCTGGTCCACGTCCATGGCAAGACTGCGACTTGCCATCTGCACACGTGCTGTCCTCAAAGTTGCATTTCTCGCCACTGCCGTCATCACAGTATGCACCCAGCACATTGGGGGTTGTATCTCCTACATTGGCCTGACTGAATCCGGCGACAAAGCCGGGCGCGGAAGAATTGTCATCCTCTGCATCTCGCTCCATCATCCACGCTGCCAGGCCCTTGTTATCGCCCGCGACGTGGGTGTTGTTGCCGAGTAGGGACGTGCCGTGTGTAGGATACCAAGTGAGAACACCAATGTTCTTGTTGTCTGAGGCTCGCTGAAACCGGAGCAGAGTGAGAGTTGTGTCTGTCTCGTCATCGTATCGATCCCGCTCCTCTTTGGGGTTGTTCATGTACGCGTAGAGTGAACGATTGATCGCCCCATCTTTGACTTTGGCGGATGAGACGTCGAGGTAACCTTCTTGAACATTCTCGTGTGCTCTCTTAATGGAGAGGACGGCCCCATCAACGATGGCCTGATAGCTTTGCTTGTCAAATCCCAGTGTGGTCACCTGTGGGAGCAGGTAGTTGAACCAAGCTCCTGGACCGGCGTGGCTGTGGGTACCAGTTACGGCGATGTTGTTGCTGTTGTAGACCGAATAGTTATCTCCGAGGGCTTGCACGCCTTCGAGAATCCCGTACCGGACTGCCGTGTCTCCCGACTGCGTGTCAAGCACGAGGTAGACGAACCGATCCTTTGGGTTTTTGGCATCAGCAACCACAAACGCGCGGCTGTAGATACGCTGTCGCAGACCAGTCCCTTTTTGAGCCAAATCGGCGTACCCGGCAAGCCCAATCTCAACGACGGGTCCGGTTATGTCAGCCTTGCCTACCCCAATGAGGTATTTGTCCCCAGTTGCCCGCTTGTCATTGGGGGCTCCCCGTTTGGTTTGAAAGGGAAAGTCGAAAGCTGCTGTTGGGACGATGGCCAAGATCAGCAAAGTGAGTAGGACTGCCAGCAAGCCTGGACAGAGAGGTTGACGAGCCATTGTTCTCTTTGCTTTACTCTCAATAAGCCAGAAATGCCAGCCAGTAGAGTCTGAAGGCATGTACTGAGCAAGAGGGAACCGCACGCGATCAGCTAAGAGCAGTGCTGGCCTTCTTATGCACCACCAAACCGGCTGAGAGAGTACTTGAACATGATGACCAGCGCCAGAGACAGCGACATGTCTCTTGAAATGACCTATCCACGAGGTCGACCCTGTTCTGAACCCTGGTGAACCCCTCCTACCCTCCTATCTAGCGACGAGCAAGCGAAGCATCGAATGCGACGCTGCAGGTTGGAAGCGCCCAACAGACTCCCCAAATCGGGACGTCATTTCACGAGGAGAACGGCAGCTAGCCTCTTGATCGAGATCCATAACGGGTGTAGCTATCGAGCTGAGCGCTCAAGTTTAAGGCGCTTTGCCGAAAATCGATTCATAAGGCTAAGCGATGTTTTCGTGCCTTGGTTTGCTGGCCAAACCTGGAGCTCATCCCTGGAGAATGGCAGCCCATTTGATGGACGAGGAAGGTCACAATTATTGAGAGAGGTGGAGCGAGGTTGCGTTGGGTGGTTGTTATTGGGTCAATGCCTGCCGCCTTCCTGCAGCGCGTCGGTATTATAATAATCCCCCCTATAGCGCTTGCAGAAGCCGATGCACCTGACCTCGTCCTTGTCGAGTGTATGATAGTCTCGCACTGTGCGTAACGAATGCGACGGAGGAAAAGTATTCGAGATATACATCTACTTGGGGCCGTTTGGCCTGTTGATTGTTAAAGGTTTGAACGGCTTTCGTAGACGATCCTGGGACAATCGATCCATCGTTGGCGGGGGTCCCAGGCCGACTGGACGTCTCACGCCGCCATTTGCTTTCAGAGACCCAAATGTGGTAGTGTGAAAGCTGGTGATAGGTTGTATCGGCTGCCGAGAATTCTCAGGTTGGGTAATATTTGGAAGTGTGTCCTGCTGATCTTCATCTGTCGCCGGCCGTACCGGCGAGCTTGAGAAGCAAGCGTACTGTTTGCTTGGCCCATCGCTCGAGGCATTTGAATGGGGTTTAGGAGCAGTCTTGATGGGAGCTTTCAGTTTATGCCCGGCCAAGGCAGGGTCAATTGCTGGTCTGTCGCTTACAAGAGAGCACCTACTCGAGGATCCTGTTGACGATGCCGCCTTGGGCTCTGAGTCGGCAGAGAAATCCAAAGTTGATGCTGAGAAGCGTGTCATCGGATTTGTCATGGAAGTCTTGGTCACAAAGCTCAATAAGCTGCGCTGGCCAGTACCTCGAATATTGCTTCCCTTCACCGAGCCTTTACTTGAGGCTTTGGCAGCAGCAGTAGCAGCAGCAGCCTTTTCCGCAGCCGCATCCAGAGTTGATTTGTGCTGCGCTGCCGTGGTGAATCCGCTCAGGGCCGGCGCAGTAAAGTTCGAGCGATCTTCCATCGTCATGGTGTATTCACGACCCCAAGGAGGCTCTTCCTGTATTTCCGAGCTAGCAGTCCTCGTCGTATGCGTCCGTTGTCTTTTGAGAGGCCGCGCTTCCCCATCAAAACCATCGATCGTTTTAGGATCGACGGGATCAACTGGGAATCGGTCATCCTCAGTTGAAAACATCTTGGGCAGTCTGCCAAAGATCTCATCTTCTGAGACAGCTTTCCGTCCAAGTATTTTCGCAATGCCAGTAACAATGTGACGGTCGAACGAAGGGCCTTTTTGCAGGAAGGCCTTTGATGCCATTTCGGATACAAACTGTGACAGCTCAACTTTACCGCTGTTCCCCTGGGACCCATACAGGGGACAGCTCAGATTGAGCAGCGCTTTGGCTCTGGTCATTGCCACGTATAGCAGCCGACGCTCCTCGTCCAGATTCTCGGATCGTGAATGCGGGATGGATCCCGTGTAAACAGCTGGGATAAAGACCACGGGCCACTCCAGTCCTTTCGCCGCATGTATTGTCGATATCGTGACGAGGGAAGATTTGTCTCCATGCTCATCATTCTTCTGCGCGTCTGAGGCAAGAGCAATATTGGAAAGAAAGCGGCCCAGCAAGGAGTCCTCGATCCTCTGATCCAGATTTTCAATCTCTGGCAGAGCTTCCTCACTGTTGCGGCTCATATCGCGTACGAAATCAGCCGCGAGATTGACAAGCTCTTGCACATTGGCCCATCGACTCTCGTGGTCTTCGGGATATTCATTTTCGAGGTATGACTGAAACTTTAATGCGTGGCAAAGATGCTGAATGAGGTCGACAATCGTTTCCTGGCTGCTCTCGGTAATGGATGCTGCCTTCTGCTGCAGTGCCAGGATGGGCCGTAGGAAATCGACTGTCAAGGTTTGCTCCATCTTGGGACGCATATTGGTTGTAGCTTTGCGCTGCCCTTGAACATGTTTACGCAGGATCGTCCAGAGACTAAACTTTGATCGTTCCGCCTCTTCCAGGAGATCCTTGATGGTTTTCTCCCCAATGCCCCGCCGGGGAACGTTGATGACTCGAGCGACAGCGTCATTATTGTCAGGCTGATAGATGACGCGAAGATAGTCTAGCAAAATCTTGATCTCCTTTCGGTCGTAAAACTTGTGACCTCCAATCATCTGGTATGGTATAGCCTCCTTGCCCAAGGCTGATTCAATGTGTCGCGATAAAGCAGCTGAGCGTAGAAGAATGGCTATATCTTCGTGTTTCAGCATGCCGCCAAACATCATGACAGTCCGCTTGATCTCAGTGATGATCCATTCAGCTTCCACTGCGGCACTCTTCAAGGTTCTCAAGACCGGTCGCGCTCCCTTAGTGTGGACCGGCTTTAGACACTTTTGATATCGCCTCTTGTCCTGCTGAATGACCTGCAACGAGACGTCCAAGATCATTTGGGACGACCGATAGTTCTCTTCAAGAGATATCTCATCAGTTTCTGGATATTGACGAAGCAAGCGATAGAGATTTCGGATCTCAGCAGATCGCCAACCATAAATACTTTGGTCGGGATCTCCAACGATGGTGATCCGTTCGCGAGTTTGCGAAAACAGCCGCATCAGCTCGTATTGAATGCCGTTGGTGTCTTGATATTCGTCTATCAGCACGGCCTGGACGTTTGAAACGCAGGAAGGGTGATTCTTCAGGAGCTCGACGCATCGCACGAGCAGGTCGTCATAGTCGAGAAGATTGGAGAGCTTGAGTTGGTCTTGATATGCCTCGTAGCATTGCGTCAACGCCGGGTTCTCCTGTTTTGACTTTTTCCTCGCCGCCTGAGAGCTGTTGGACTCGTCGCCCGCCGCCTTTTTCTTGCTGATCCATGATTTGGCGTACGAAGGCTCGATTTTCAGATCAAGGCGTTTGCAGATCCTCGCAATGATAGCCTTTGAATCTCCGTCATCTGCAATGCCAAACTTGGGGTCCAGTCCAATCCGGTCTCCATATGCAGCGAGGTAGCGACGAGCGATAGAGTGAAATGTGCCGAGCACAATCTTCCTTTCGACTTGATCTCCGAGATTTTTACCGATGCGCTCCCGCATCTCACGAGCCGCCTTGACGGTAAATGTAGCAACGATGATATCCGAAGGTTGGTAGCCGGCCTTTTGGATCAGCCATACCACACGGGAGGTGAGAGTATGCGTCTTGCCGCTGCCAGGGCCTGCCAGGATGGCTACCGTGGCGGCGGTGGAGGTGACGGCACGTTTCTGTGCATCGTTCAACGTGCTGAGCAAGTCATCACACGTCTCGGGCATTATGACGCGTCATGGGGAAAGAGGAAATATCTGATGATCGAGAATGTCCTTTTATGATTGGCTGGGAAACAGACCAGCTGCTATGAGGCGTGAAACTGAAACTGAACAATGGGTTCGATAGCTGATAGCTGGTAACGTGGGTAACGCGTGCTAGATTCGCCAGCGACGCGTTGAGTCTCGATTTCGTCGCGGGGTCACGTGATACCAAAACACATCAACGCCGAAGGTGTCAACACGCCACACATTCTGTAGCGTGCGTCTTGACAATTGTTACGACCCAAACCGCTGTAGCCAAATATTTTCTTCTCGTAGCATCGAAAGCGAAGGTTCAATCGCCATATAAAAGCCGTGATATGCACCCCATTCACGCCTGCAGACTGGGTGACCGTTGATCCTTATTTGCCGACAAGGACACCAAGTGATTCGGGACCAATATCCATGCCGTCTGGCGGTTCATTGTCCACAAACAACAAGTGCCGTGTTTTAGCGGTGATATGATAGCTTGCTACACTGGACTGCGCAGGTGATTGATCACGAAAGAAAGGATCCGACCAGAGAGCAATCCTTTCCCTCATCAGCCACCATGTGACGAGGAATGCGCGTCTGTGAAAGCTTTTGGCATGAATTGAGTGATGGGCGAATTAGGTGAGATGAGTCTGGATTCTTTCGGCACCATGAAAGCACAGAAAGTCCCTTTACACAGCATCACCACCTTGAAAGTACTGGTCTGATCTTCACAGAGGTCTACCGGAGGACGGCGCGGGGGAGGGTGGAGACGTCACAGGCTATCAACCAATCACTGCTCTCAGATTGCATCTCATCCCTGCGAGGTACACCTTGCTAAAAGACGTCGGCGCTTAACGACCCCTGCTCATCACCAGCTCGCGGCCAACCACACCTCAACGTCGTCTTTCACGACCTCTCGCAGTCGAACCTGCAGCTCTTCTCTGATCCGCATCACCCACTCTGGCACTCTCTGCCGGATCACTCGCCATGCGGAAAGCAACGCGGATTGGGCGCCTTCTTGGGTGGCGGGCTGGCCTTTTCGCCCAGTAAGAATGCGCAGCGCCTGGGTTCAAGGGCTCTTCGACGCACATCCGAGCGTCACCAGCCGCCATGTATATACCCATCCGGACCCCTCCCTATCTCATGTGTCGCAAGCACGTCTGTCTGGACTCCCGATCCAGCTTTTGCCTCACGTTATGTTCCAGCTCTGTGCATCAGGAGGTCTCCTGTCACAGTGATCGACGTTCCTCAATATAAGGGACGAGGGGGCAATACTCGACGGATTTTCCACAATGCCCACTCGACTCTTCTCTTCTTCCTCTTCTTCTTCTCATCACCAAATAGGATTCATATTGTTGCTTGTATCGACGGCTCTTGCTGAAGCTGTGCCATCGCTTGTTGAACGGGCCTCTGATAACAACCCGCTCAACATCGACTGGGACCCAGCTCCAGCCCCCGAGGACGGTCCTGCGATCTCTGCCAACGCTCTTCGAGGCAACGCATACCTGGCTGCGCAGATTGGTGGTATTGTTGGCGCATACGCTCTGTCGCTCGTGGGCGTTGCTATCGCTCTTCTCTGTCTGTCCAAAAGCAGGAGAGAGGCTTTGAAGGCCGGCGCCGACGAGATCGACTTTGCGACCGAGTACGATCCGAACAGCAAGGACAGCAGCCAAGAGGGATTCGACTTTCCCATTCCTCCGGACGCGTTCGCTTCGGACGAGGAGATTTATACTCGTGCTCAACAGGCTGCGCCTGACATCGCCGCTCCCAACTTTTCGTATCCATCACCAGTCCGGACCGAGTTTAACGAACCAGGATCCTACGTCACTCCGTCCTCGCCTCACTCCGTCTTTTCCGCTCCAGGCGTGCACCCCGACGTCGACGAAAGCGTCGTCGCAGCAGATAAAGCCATGGCGCAGCAGCAGCTGGAGGAGATGTATCGGCACGCTTTTGAGCACGAAGAGGCCAAGGCCAAAGGCTTTATCCTCGACTCTGCCCCAAGGAGGCCGGCAGACCTCAGCCCAGCAGTAGGCAGAGAGACGGCATCAGATCCGTCCGTCAAGTCTTCGACGTTATCGAAGAAGGGGCGACACAAGCCCGCCAACCTCAACCTGTCGGCTGAAAGGGAGGAGAAGACGCAATCACGGACCTCGTCATTGTTCTCGGCCCTGCGCTCGCCCAAAAAGAAACCGCCAAAGGGGCTCAGTATCTCTTCGCCCATCATGACCCCGCAAACGGCGACTTTCCCTGTGCATCAGGGTCAGGAGATGGGCAGCATTCCACCACGACACTATGCACCTCCTCCGCCACCGCCGGTTCCGGAGCAGCGGCAATCCAGGGCTGCGTCTCAGGGGTACAATGGCGCCCCTATGACACCTGACATATCGCCTCAGAGCACGCAATCTATCGATGAGAGGATCGCCGTCCAGCTCGACTTTCCGCGGGGGGCCTCGCACGCACGGCACGTATCACTGGCCCCGACCGAAGCGGACCCCGAATCAGCAACGTCGGAGCATTCCAAGGCTCCGCTCGTCGGTCTCCCGGCATCGCCTCGCGGGTCATCTTTCCGTGGCCCCTCGCTGCCCTCATCGCCAAAGCCTGGCGCTTCCTTCTCGACGCTTCCTTCTTCACCCAAGCCGGGGGCCTCGTTCTCGCGGCCCAACCCGCCCTCGGCGGTCCGCACCGGAGGCGCTCTCCCCCTTCGTGCGTACGAACCAGCACTCGCGTCGCCTACGCAGCAGACCACCAAGCAGACAGTGTTTGAGAGAAAGGGACCGCTGTCTCCGACGACGGGCCGGACGCCGTTCACGGCGAGCGCTGTGCCCTACTCGCCCTACCAACCTTTCACTCCCGTGGTGCCCATGACGCCGTCTTTGGTAACAAAGGAGGACCGCAGGCGGATGAAGAGATTGGTGCCCAAGACGCCGACGCTGGAGATGGTCCAGAGCTCGGAGGAGACGTGGTAGAGAAAGCCATGGCGAGGAATTGTGGCGTGCGTGTCGATATCTGCGTGAGAGGCCCAGACTGCACGACGTGGTTTGTTAAGTCAATATTTCATGTGATGGAGGTAGCAGGAGATGGCGTACAAGCCGGTCCTGCAGGTCACAAAGCATATATCTAGTACACGGCCAGGTTCGTCGTGGGGATGATATCCCGAGTATATAATCTATAATTGCTACTTACTATTGCACAGCAATACGAAGCATGGACCCAGAACCGACCGACCTGAGCACGGTAGGTACAGGGTACGCGGGTACAGTTTGATCATCACGTGAGCAGTGTCTGCCTACGACAGTGGATCCCTGACATGAGCAGTCGCGGCCCTACATATTCTGAACGGCAGGGCGGAACCGCCTCAACGCTCGTCGGGACCTAGACGCGCCTGGCCAAGAGCCGGAGTGGGGCTGCATCATACGATTTTCTGACGCAGGCAAGAGAGGCTGAAGTAGCCCAGTTGCAGCTCCCATCTCTGGCTCTTCAGGCGTGTTCTTGGACATTCGTTTTCAGGCTTTTCTCTTCTCCCTCATTATCGTCTCGCAGCCACAGAAAGTGTCGCACTACTTGTACTCAGGATGCAATGGGCTGTCTCGATCCGATCTGCGATCCGTGCTTGGAGGGTTCTGGGTCATCGAAAAACCCGTGGGTGCATGTACTCGCTCCCCTGTATTATTATGTGTGTACTGCGCTGCACGGCGTGACATGAACAGGCGAGTGAGTGGCTTGCTGCCTGGATTGCCTGCAAATCGTTCTAGGACCATCCATCTCCTTTCTCAATTCCGAAACCAACCCTTCCTCCATCTCAAACCCATAGTCATCACATTGTCCATCTGCATCCCCTTTTTCGCCACGCCTCAGTCTGTCCTGGCCTGTGCTATATCGCAACTACAAGTACATGGGCATTGCACGCTGCCCCGGAGAATTATCGCAACACCACCCTGGCTTCCCTCTGTGTCCTGCCACCATCGTACCACTTTTGAACCTCACCACCACACAGACTCGAATCGCAAGCTCACCTGATTGACCAAAACCACCCCTGTCCTCTCGTGTAGCCGTCGATCCGTCTTTTGCGCTCGTCTCCCTCTCTCTGCATCCTCTCGGCACCCAGCCCTTGTTTTCCTGCCCAGTGCGCACATACATCGCCGGCTCGAGAGAATCACGCCACTTTCCGACTCGCATGCTGGCGGCCCCCATCCGCAAGACCAGGCTCCATGGCTACCTCATCGTCTCCTTCCAGTCATGGCCATGATTCCGCCGAATCCTCCGATAACCTTCTCGGTCTCGATGATCCGAGAGTGAGCAGCTTTGTCCACGACGACCACACGCCCTCATCTGTCATCTCCCCATCATCAGCTCATTCTCAATCCTACCTTCACTCTGCAGATCCGTGGATGTCCTATCCGCCCTCCACCGCACCTCTCAACACCTCTTGCTACGCGCCAGCAGGCCTGACCGCGACCGCTGATCCCGCGGCTGGCCCAACTCCCCAGACCACCGCCGCGCCCGAATTTATGGCGTCCAACGCTTGGGCTGCCGGCATGTTGCCGATGGACCCCTTCTCGACCCAGATGTTCAACTTCACCCAGTCTGACGTCGACCCGAGCTTCGTCTTTGGTGCTTCCTCCATGTCGCCCGAGCAGCCTGAGCAGCACTCGACGCAGAGCACGGCCTCGGCCGCCCAGACGCCTGCGCCCGCGATGACTTCGCAAAAGCTCAACATGACAACGACGACGTTGACGCCCGCGGTCCAGGAGGAGCTGCGCAACATCGCCATGCCGCCTAATCTGCGCTACCGCACACCCAACAGTGCCTCGAGCCCGGATTCGATCAAGCCCGGCAGCATCTCCTCTCCAGAAGGCCTCCTGGCTGGCCCAGGAAAGACCAGCTCGAGGAAACGCAAGTCGTCGGACGAGCCCGATGATGAGGATGAAGAGGACGAGGACGGGAAGCCAGTTAAGAAAACGGCGCACAACATGATTGAAAAGAGGTATCGCATGAACTTGAACGACAAGATTGCCGCGCTGCGAGACAGCGTCCCGAGTCTGCGGATCATGTCAAAGAGCGTCAAGGGGGAAGATACCTCAGGCGACCGCGAGGAATTGCACGGGTTGACCCCGGCTCACAAGCTCAACAAAGCCACGGTTCGTCCTCTCCTTTTCTTGCTTTAATACGGTGAGAGCCAGCGACTGATTCAATCCTTAGGTCCTCAGCAAAGCGACAGAATACATCCGACATTTGGAAAAACGAAATAACCGGCTAGTGGACGAGAACAATGTAATGTCAGCTCGAATCTCGGCCTTTGAAAAACTCTTTATGGCTGGTGCGATGAACGGAACCATTCCCCAGCAACACCAGCAACAACATCAACAACAGCAACCCTCGCCTATTCAATACGCCCAAGATGCCCGTCAAACCCAAATGCCCATGCAGCACGGCAATAATGGACCGGCTGGCATGATTCAGGTCCCCGACGACATGCGACGCATTCTCTCTGCGCAAATGGCAATCGGCCGACCGTATCCGATGCCCGACCAGCAGTTCTACGCCCAAGCACAAAACGCTACGATACTACAGCAACAGCAGATTCAGCAACAAAAGCAAGCACCTCAGTCTCGATGGGGCAACATGTCACCTTACTACGGAAAGCTCATGGTCGGATCGCTGGCCGGTCTCATGATCCTGGAGGCCGTGCGAGAAGACGAGATGAGCCAAGATACGCCAGAGGGCCGTGGGCTGTTTGCTCTTCCCATTCATCTTCTGGGCAAACTCGCCGGTGCCCTCGACATTAACATTATGGGCTACCATGCGCATAACTCTCTCAAAATGCTCCTTCTGGTTGGCACCATGCTCTGGCTGTTTGTGCCGTCACTATTCGCCCCAGCAGGCCCGAAAGCAAAGCAGGTGACCATGAGCAACCTTCACCCTCTGCCCTCGCTCGCCTCTTCCATTCATGTCCGTCGACAAGCATGGCTTACCTCGATCCAGACCGTCTGGGTACCGCGCCACAACTTTTTCCTGGAGGCGGCTGCGCTTTTGATCAAAACGGTCAAGCTCAGCATGCGCAACGCTATCGGCATGCGTGGCTATCAGTACATCACCGGGTTGACCGAGGAACAGGAAACGGCCCGCGTCAAGGCTTGGTCCATTGCGCTGGACTCTCAGTTGGCGGGAGGCGATGTTGAGATCAATATCAGCCGCCTACTGCTCACGCTGCTCGCGTCAGGCACGCTCCCCGACACCCCAATGCGGCTCATGCTCAAGGCCCTCCACATTCGTGTAATCTTGTGGAACCTCAGCGAGAGCAGCCTGCAGCAAAAAGCCACTAATGCTCTCGCCAAAAAGCTCGCTCGCTCACGCTGGAACGAGGCTCGAGAAGCCAACCGCATTCTGGTCCAGTATCGCCGAACATCGACAGACGCTCACGAGGACGAGCTGCCTGAGCACCTGGCCACGCTGGTGGAACTTGCCTGCGACGACGTGCTGAACGCGGATGTGATTCAGCGCGCGCACAACCTGGCTTTCAACCGTGAGACGACGCACAACGTGAAGCACCACATTGACGGCATGGACGCGGTGGTGGATGACCTGGCGCTCGGTACTCCTATGGATGCCGTTGCTGCGTGGTGGTCTACGGGGGCGCTCCACACGACCCTGACCGACGTGCTTTCACAGGATGACCACTGCGAGGAGACAAAGGCAAACGATATCCAACTCGCCATCCAAACCGCACCCGTCGGATCTGTGGCTCGCGTTCGGGCGAAAGTGGCGCGTGCCCTCCTGATCGAACAGGGCCGCGGCTCCAACATTGCCCTCGCCCTTGAGGCTGTCGGCACCGGACAGGCCGAAGCCTCCTCGGCGAAATCGACTTCCATCATCGAATCGACATCTTTCCTCGGCAGTCCCGACCTCCGTCTCGCACTTCGATGCGCCATGGCCATCGCGCACCTTCGCCGCCTCGGCGATTTCAAAATGGCACCCCAGCAGAAGCTCATTCGCCTCGTCGACAGCATCATGGCACCGAGCGTCGTGTCGTCCATGTCCCTCCTCGGTTGCACAGCAGCCTTTGAGCTCATGGAGGTTCTGTTTGAGCATAAGGATGCCTCGGGTCAGTTTTGCCTGTCTCTGGAGCGGCTGGCCGGGAACCTGCGGCTCTGGATGGGCGGACCGTCGGGCAACGACCGCGGGGTCGATGACGAGGTGCGACACAGGGTGGTGGACCGCTGTCTCGGCATTACTAAGATCCTGGTGGGTATGGACAATGATACCGGGTACGGCACGCTCAGTGAGAATGAGGAAGATTCTGGAGTTCTTCTCACGAGTCGGGCATGATTGTTTGGGGTCAACACTTGTTGTTAGATTGCTTCTTTAGCGAACTATTTTCTTTGTCGTCGATCTGCTAGCTGGTTTTGTGTAAAGTTGGAGTGGTTCAGAAACATGGGATGTGTGCAAAGAACCGCATGGGATATTATTGCAACAAATTTTGGACACATTGGGCAAGGAAATTTAGGCGTTAAGGCACTGACAAAGATACAACTGTCATTATCAAGTATACATAGACCGGAAGATGGTTCAATTCAACTCATACAAGTAAATGAATATGCAATGACAAAAACTCATGATATCTGTGAAATCAACAGGACAATTTCGACGTATAACCCTAACCCCAACCCCTCGATTAGACGTACTTCCAACTTCATCTCACTTTCATCTCATTTCTCATGATCTCATCCGACTCTCATCCTTTTCCACAATTGACTCACCACGTTACTAGTCCTGTTCTCACCTCATCCTCATCATCATGAACACCGACAGCTCCCCCTTCACGTTCCCTCCCGAGTACCATTTTCCCCCCTTCTTCACCCCGCAACCCAACACTACCACCCGCCACGCCCAGCTCACCAAATGGTCCGCCCTCATCCTCGCCTACTGCCGGCACCACCGCATCTTCCGGCTCTCCGCGAATTCGGCCCACGCTCCCGAGGAGCTCTTTCACAATAAAGCTCTGGGGAGGCGGTTATCGCCGGGGGAGGTGAGGGAGGTGGTCAAGTTTATGAAGAAGGAGGGGACGGTGGAGGGGGTGATGGAGGGGAGTGCGGGGACGGGGAAAGGAGAGGGAGGGGATCTGGTCTGGGTGTATTGGAGGTCCGTGGAGGAGTGGGCGAGTTTGGTGGAGGGATGGGTGGATGAGACGGGGCAGAAGGGGAATGTGCTGACGGTGTATGAGTTGGTGGAGGGGGATGGGACGCGGGGGACGGGTGAGTCTGTTCCCTTTCTGTTTCACTGTTCTTCTCTCTGTGGTTTTGCTTCGCACGATTGGTCGTCAAGCGCGGGCGGTCAAAGAGACGTGGAAAGAATACTAACAAGGAACGCAAACAGAGATCCACGGCATCGACACGGGAATCCTGCTCAAGGCCCTTCAGCTCCTCGTCAAACGCGGCAAAGCACAAATCTTTGGGCAAGAGGAGTCGCAAGGTGTAAAGTTCTTCTGATATCATGATCGTTACAAACATTAAAAGCAGAGCCGAGCACACCCACCACGCCCAGGCCCCTTTATCAGTACCTGCGAATTTATACGCCTAATGTCAACCTGCGAGGGCATTGTACAGGATCCAAAAAGGTCATCGCCAAAATCATCACCCGTAAAAGTTCTCCACAAGAAACTTGTCATCAAACCGCACGTCCTGCGCCATCGCCACGTCCAGCAACCAGTCCGGCGCCACCACCCTCGCCTCCATGTGCGCCTTCTCCGCCATCTCCCTGAACCGCGGCCACATCAGCTTCTCCTCCCCGCTGTTGCTCGAGAGAAGATACACCGGCTCTGGCGCGCGGAACCCATCCTCCTCGGCCGTCGTCGGCTTGAGGCTCGTCCCGCTGCGCGCGCGGTATATCTTGAAGATGGCGCCGTTGGCCTCGGCGACGTTGCGGTACGCGTCCGGCCCGTTGCGGATCTTGTCGGTGCAGAAGATGCCAACCGTATGGAGGAGCTTGCGGTTGTTGGCGCGCGCGCGGGAGACGGAGAGGGAGAGGTCGATGCCGTATTTGGCTTCGTTCTCCTTGTCCTTGAGGAGGAAATCTTGCGGGTCTGGGATCTCGTTCTTGTCGAGGATGTGGGTGATAAATTCAGACGAGATGACGGGAACGCCGCGGGCGAGCGCAACGAGGAACTTTACCGTGCGGACGACCTGGGGGGCACAGAGGTAGTCGTAGGCTGCGTCTTCGGCCTTGTTGATAATCATGATGCCGAGATTTCGAAGTTTTCGCTGGTGAACGGGGTTAGTGACTACTCTTAATGCTGTGATGGCTTAGGTGAGAAAACGTACCCTGTCATTGTCCTCCTTGGTGCTGTCGCCCACCCAGCGGGAGTAGCCCGTCAGCACGATGCGAAACTCAACGTCCGGCGCCGACGGCCTCGCCTTCTTGGCCGGCCGCCTCTTCTCGTCCTCATCTTCATTAGCATGCGGACACTTCCCCGATTGGTGTTCCTGCCCCTTCTCGGCTTGGTCAGCCGCACGCTTGCCTCCCCACAAGCCGTCCTTGGCCCTCCTCTTCTTCTCCTTCTCATACAATGCAATGTCCGGTGCGATGTGATGAAGGTTGTCCAGGGCCTTTGCTTTCGCGCTGCGACTGCCGGTCGAAAGACCGGACGGAGTATCGTTTTCCTTGCCTGACGCTACGCGTGAGCGGGCTGGTGTCGTAGCCGTTTGGCGCGTGCTGGAGGCGCGCTTCTTGGCAGGCTTGACATTCTCCATCGAGTCGTTGAGCTCCGCGGGCGTCTTCAAGATGCCCTCTCCAGGCCCTCCACCGTACGTATTCTCGTCTGCAGCTTCCAGGATCCTCCTCTTTCTTTTCGCGCTCGTTGACATGGACTCCTCGCCACCAGGATAGTACAGCTCCTTCAGTCTCGACTCGTCAAAGGGGGTCTGACCGATAATCTCCCCTAGGTTCGTCCGAGGTGGGAAATGCGTGTACTTTTTAATCGTCAATGGCTTCTCCTCACACTTTGCATAACTCTCCTCCAACCACAGATGATTGATCACGTTGATACCCCACTCGGGAGCCGCCTTGCACTTCTCACTTGAGTCTCGCGCCGTGATCAGATGGGTATTGTCTTGCTTCATGGTCTTGGTGTATTCCGCTCCGCACGCTTTGATCAAGTTTTCCAGGTAGACGCGCGCTTCACCGCCATAATTCGAAACTGTTATTTTCATCCTCTCAAAACCCTTGATCCCGTTCTTGGGTACTGGGTAGTGGAGAAGACGTTTGAGTGGCGAAGTCCACTCGTTGCGGACGATGAGGTGATAGAGCCAGGATAAGTTTCCGACGTGTTTGCAAGACTGCGCGGCCTTGACGTAGTCTTCTCCCGCGCGATATTGGCAGATGAAAATGTCCGCGTCGTTAACGTCGTCGACAACTGATCCGCCACCATGCACGATGATCTCTGTCAGTACCCGCAGCAGTCGGCTTCGGTTCGATGTGGCAATATCCTCGGAGAACATGACTTGCTGGTCGCGAAAGACGGTGCAGGACGGCCTTTTCATGTCGCCGTCGGATGGGAGAGGAAGATCCTGCGGATTGGCGGACGTAGCGCCTTCGAGGTCCTTATTTTCGGGGATGTTGAGGTCGGCTTCTGCGGGAACGCTGAGGATTTCGGGGTTGGGCAGGAGATACGGTCCTTCGTCGATTCGTTTTCCGAGCTTGAAACAGTCCTCAAACCTGGATTGTTAGCGACACGAAATCCCTCTACCCATATGGCATGGAAGCACACACCAATGCGGAAGGACAATCTTCGCCTTGAGTTTTCCTTGTATAACGGCTTGCACCTTGGGGTTGTCCATGGACAAGGCGCAGACATGTGTAACCAGCTTTGACACATCTTTTGACTCGGACCCTCCCATTGCCAAAGTCGCGCCAATGATACTCTCGGTATCCGTTAGAGGCAAGTCCGCGCACGTCACCGTGAGCGACGAGAAGAACAGACGAGGATCCGGCGAGTACGGCCTGACATTGGGCTGTCGTCTCCGAGAGAGAGAGGCGATCACCCATTTTGAGCTGACAACTGGGATCATGAAAGCCTGCGATTCAGAATACTGTTTAAAGTCGATTGTGTTGGAGACGATGTGCGTCGTCTTTTCGAGTTGGAGAGAGCCATCGCGTCGTGGTTCGCAGACTTCGCCGCCGTTATTTTGGACAGCTTCGGCTAGCTAATAAACAGTCATTAGGATCTCGCGCGCCTGCTCCAGGTGAAAACACAAAAACTTACACTGCTAATGTCTTTGGTCGAGAGCGAGCTTGTCCCTCGTACGAAGGCGATGACGACTTCGTGGAAAATCCCCTTCACGGCTCTGTCACTCATCGTGTAGGACCACACCGGCCGTGTGCTGCGAGCAAGATCTTGAATTTGAGCTATACCGCGATAAATCAGTGATAAACAATATTTTCTTTTCAATGAATGTCCCGTTATGCAAAATCGTGCGCTTTCAATTGTAATAATAGACAACTGGGGGGCGACTCAAAAGGACTTTACGCGACATGTTTGCCTCCAGCCAAGCGTGACGCGTGAAAGAAGGCAACAGCCCCACCTCAAACGCGTGGTCATGTGCTAGGCTCCCCTTCACGGAAGCGACGCGACTAAACGATAAATATAGGCCGGCTTGACGATACGATCTGATTATTGCATTATTCCAAGCTCTTTGTGATTTACGCCCTCGCGTCATGAATCCTTTACAACACAAGCTGACGCCACGGCTGCACCCATTAACGAGCTCTCCTTTGCGAGCACTAACTGAATGCTTTCACCCTCGACTGCGTCGTGACCCTCAACAAGACTATCAACATAACCCTGACACCTGGTCAAATACCCTGGGTAGTGCTCGATCACACTGCCGTTGAACGAAACTACGGTGTTGAGAAGCGATGCGTCCGCCTCTGCTGTTTCTCGTAGGGGTGATGAGCGGGGCAATGACTTGCTGTACGTTCCCTGCGCTTCCCGTCGAATGTCCCATAACGTGTATACGCATGAGGCTGTGAGAGCACTTGATCGAGTGGCGATAAGCGAGGCTATCGATTTCAGGGCCGTCATATCTGAACTCGTGGGGATGTGCGAGGACGGGTGTCGCTCGGAGAAGATGGAGATGGCCTTTTGGAGGCCTTTGGAAGTGTCACTACTCTTGTCAGCATGGTTCTCACCGTGCAACTTGGATGATGTGACTGTACCCTTGAATTAGAGATAAAGTATCCGTACCCAGCGTATACGGCATGCTGAGCGATTTTGGCACCATGCCTCCAAAAATGCCGGTGGATTTCACGGCGTCAACCAGAGTCAACCGAGCAATCTCGCCCAGGTACATTCCGCTGACGAGTAATTCGAGCGGCTGAAAGTCGGGCTTTGCGTGTCCGTCTCGCAATTGTCGATCCCATCGTGTCCAAGGCAGGATGCCGTGTCCAAACATGCCCAACTCGGTGTTGACAATGACATGGCTAGCTTTGTCAAACCATTCGGCAGATCTCGCGCCGAATTTTTCCTTGCCGATCGCATGAAGGGGCAGGTAGACGGCCATATTGAGACCAGTCCCCAAGATGAGGCCAAATCGCGTGGAGGTTGGGTGGGCGTAGGCTTGTGAGAGGAGGCATGCACTCGAGTCATTGATGATAGCTTCCACTTCAACAACCAGGCCTGCTGCGCCGCAGGCTCGAGTGAGTATGTCGCCCAAGTCCTGGCCCAGGAGACCTTTGTTGGCGAGGAAGCCCTTGCCCATTAAGCCGAGCTTGCCAGCGCCGACTGAGGTTTGTCTGAGCAAGACATTTCAGTAAGTATTCCAGTTGCATTCAATGTCGATCAACTTACTCAATGGGGAAACTCCAGGCCAGAGCCATGGGCAGAGGATGAGCTCGGTCGTACCCCTTTTTAAGCCCTCCAGACAGCGTCTCGTTGATACGTGCGGCCATCCAATCGAAAAAGTCCATGCCCTCCAAGTCTTTGACGACCTTATCGATCTTGAAACTCTGGCTCTCGATGATCTCACAGGCGGGCCGTTGCTCCTGGTCGCCCTTTCCTTTCTGTCCAGAACCTCGCCGTCCTCGCAGTTTGACAAGTGCCACGCGCAACGTCGATCCTCCCACATCCAGTGCCAGGTACTGACCCGTCTCGTGGCCAGAAGGGAGTTGATGGCTGAAAGAGGGGAGCATGCAGTCCATGTCGGACCGTAGTCTTTCCAGAAACTGCTTCCTCAGCGCTGCTGAAAATTTGACCAGGCCGAGATCGTCTATCGGGCCCAGGAAAGCCCTCTCTGCATCGCAGAGAAACTCCTCGATAGTTTGGTCGGATGAAGCTGGAGTCGTAGATGTTTTGGTGATCCGGGTGCTGAGGGGGCTCACCCAGTATCTGAGGATGGCCTGAATGAGAGACTTGCCCCGAAGGAGGCTCTTGACGATGGCCGCCAATACTGTCTTTTGGAAGGTCGACATGGCAGAAACGAGCGGCTGCTGACGAGGAAGAAGGTTTTAGAAGTGACAAGCCCCGAGTTTGCCGTGGGTGGAGAGGGAGAGTGGTCGATTATAGCGGTCAGGGGAGATGCAGGTTGAACGCGCAGACTCGCATCAAAGGTTGCACGCAGTAGTTTGCTGGTGACAAGTTACGCAAAGTATTGGGTACAGCTGGCTGCTGATCGGAAACTTCCTACAAAGAAGGGCAGGATTTCTGTGATGCTCAAAGATCGACGGGATGACCTGTACTGGCAATCAGATCACTCCAGCAACGTCGATGCCACTACGACAAAGAACCAGGTGTGCAGGTCAAGCTGGATGGATCCTACAACAGCTGACGATACGGTTCGGTCACGACACCGGGCTATGCTGAGTGCTTTGGTGCCAGTCAATTAGCATCGAGCCAGGAAATGCCCATCTGGCAAATGTGATGGTGCTCAGCAAACCCCGACACGGCAACCCACGCGTTGGACTCGTAACGACACCAGCGACGCACGCATGAACAGTAACGCCGAAAACAGAAGGACTAAAACGGGCATTTACGTGGGCAAGGTGCCTGCGCGGTCGATCGCACGCAAGGCAGCAGGTCGTATCCTCTTGTCCGACCAGAAGCCGATCACCAGGGCCAAGCGGCACCCTCAGGGTCCAAGGTGACAGCCCACTCGAGCGGATCCATTGTGTGGTAGAGCAACCATCGTCCGACCGCAGAGCCGTAACGGAACGCTAGCAGGATGCGACCTTGAGAAAGTGGAGGATCGTGGCAAGTTGTGGTCGCTGATGGTTGGAGATGTGGACGTGAAGCTGTAACGTTGCGGCCGATGATCGTCGCGAGGAGAAAAGTGGAGCACCAGGGCGATCAGGGAGACAACATTGACTACCCTACAGCTTAAACAGATGGCAGTCGTCGAATGTGGCGCCCACTCGCTTCGACTCATCGACACACCAGCAAGCAGCCCAGGATTCTCCATCATTGGACCACTGAGCTGGCGGTATGCTCCGTTTCAAGAGTTGATGTGCTTGACATGTCCTTTCGATTTGATCCCTGACCTACACTCTGACTGCCTTGGCTGTCACTGTGGATTACCCATAGAGCCTCGCTTATTGTCACCATTCAGCAATCGTCAATCCACACCATGCCTCCAAAACCCCCAGTCTCAACATGAAGAACAACAAACTTTAGACCAAACTCCCTCCTCCACACACATCTCACCCACGCGGGCAACGTTAGCGCAGATCTCCACAAAGACCCATCGCCGCCGGCGGGGCCGTCGTGCCGGTGTAAGTCGATGACCACGGTGACGTTCCATCCCACACCCTCTCCTCCTGCTCGGGTGTTTTCCGTCACAAAAGACTCGCTCCCAACGTGCGAGGGAAGAAGGGAAGCTCGATGGAAGACAGCACTATCAGAGTGAATGGATCGTTTGTGATATCAGCACACCACGAAACCTGGGCAGTGAATTCCATCTCGTGCCTTGGACGCACCCCATCATGTTTCTCACCCCCTCCTGGTGTCAAAATGTCCTGCAGCAGCCGGGGCTCTGATCAACTGGAGGATCGCTGTCGTCACGTAGGCGAATAGCACGTTTCTGGAGCTCTCGGGATTGTGTCATGGCATCGATCTCCCCAAAGGCTGGTGGCGGATGAGCCTTGTCTGACTCGGTGATGGCCCGTCGCCCAGCCTGTGACGAACGAATCACTGCACTCGAAAGCGTACACCAAAGGGCCTGATGACACTCCTGCTGACACGGGCTAGCGAACTTTGCAACTTTGATCTCCTATGACTTCTACTACTTCTCTCTTCCATCATCTTCAAGCCGTTGGAATACATACACCCACCCTGTGCAAACTATACTTTGTGCAAGCTCGATTGTCCCCATCTCAAGAGGATTCCCTAGACACAGCTTGAGCTGGCGAAACACAAAGAAAGACAAGATGAGACTCATCATCCGCGATGATGCGCGTACGGCGAGCGCCTACGTTGCGCAGTACATTGTCGACCGTATCAACAACTTCCGACCTACCCCCGAGAACCCGTTCGTCCTCGGCCTCCCAACAGGAAGCAGCCCTATCGAGGTCTACAAGATTCTTGTCGAGAAGCACAAGTCCGGACAGGTGAGAATACCAGACTTTCTGGACACGCAAACCATTCACACAGCTAACACGCCGCCAAAATCTGTAGATCTCGTTTGAAAACGTCATCACCTTCAACATGGACGAGTACGTCGGTCTCCCCGTTCATCACCCAGAATCCTACCATTCCTTTATGTGGAAGAACTTCTTCTCCCACGTCAACATCCACCCTTCCAATGTCCACATCCTCGACGGCAACGCCCCCAACCTCGAAGCCGAGTGCGTCGCCTACGAGGCCAAGATCAAGGCCGTCGGCGGCATCGACCTCTTCCTCGCGGGCATCGGCGAGGACGGCCACATCGCCTTCAACGAGCCGGGCTCCTCGCTCGCCAGCCGCACGCGCGTAAAGACGCTCGCGTACGACACGATCCTGGCCAACAGCCGCTTCTTTGGCGGCGACGTGGACCAGGTGCCGCGGATGGCGCTGACGGTCGGCGTGCAGACGGTGCTGGAGGCGAGGGAGGTCGTCGTGATCATCCTGGGCCAGCGCAAGAGCCTGGCGCTGCAGAGGTGCGTCGAGCAGGGGGTGAACCACATGTGGACGCTGTCGAGCCTGCAGCTGCATCCGCACCCGATGATCGTAGCGGATGAGGACGCGACGCTGGAGCTGCAGGTCAAGACTGTCAAGGTAAGCTACGTATTGTGCAAATTCCTTCCCATGTGAGGGAGAAAAGAAGCTTATCAGGAAACAGTACTTTAAGAGCATCGAAAAGGTTGCCCTCGAGCAGGGCTTTGAACAGATCCTGCCCTCCAAGATCCGCACAGGCAACGGGAAGCTCCCCGAGACAAAAGTTGAGACCGTCGAGTCACCGACGATCCAGGCGCCGCAGCCGACCACCTCACGCCTTCTTCAAGCGACGCCGGCCGCAGAGTATCCCATCCGGTCCGTGTCGCCGGACCTCGTCCCGGACCGCATGGCGAGTCGCATCCCCGACCGCAGCCTCTCCAAGAGGCTCACGCCAAACCCGGAACAGCAGACGCTGAGGCAGATCAACACGGTCAATGTTCACTGACGGGTCCCAGCGTGTTGCTGGTATCATGTATGCCGACGAGGTGGTGCTGTATTTTTGCTATTTTATCTTCAAGGAGTTGCTCGCAGGCAGAATGTCGTTCTTCATCTTCAACTCAGACTAGGCTTCAGATATCATGGGAATAAATCAAATCGGTTAAATGTGACTCTAAGCAGCACCCGGTTCCTTCGCTGACGTCGTGTCCAAGTAATGTGCATGAATCGTGGTGGCGGAGGACAATTATTTATCGCTAGATGCGTTCCTATCCTGATCATTCCGGTAGAAAGTAACGTTTACTCCTCTTTTGCACCTGCTGCGCTTTCATCTCTGGAGGCACAATGGTGTGATGTACAACGTGCGGTCTGTACACGGCATCCACCGGCGGCATCCTACCCTGTCGTCAGCAGAAGTCTTTATTTTCGAGCCAACGTCAAGCTGTGAGCAAGGACTTACCAATCGTCTACCGTAAGCGGAAAGTACTCGTACAAAGGGTCGGCATCCTCCACGGGACTACTGCCGGCATGCAGCCCCAGCCCGACGACACCTTTGCCGAGGTTGGGGCTCATCACGTCGACGCTCGAACGATTCGGGCTGCCGTCGTCGGAGAGCGACAAGTTGATGGGCACGCTCGACTTGGTCGCGGTGGCACGACTGGGAGGATTGGCCTTGTTGGACGACGTCAGATTGCTGTTCCAAGATGGTATCGGCGGAGGTTTCGTCAGCGTGGGCGTTATGGCCATTTTCTTTGCCGGATGCGGGCTTTGTTGCGGTTGCGACGAGTTTGTCGTTAAAGGGGTTGTTGCCCATTCGGGAGGCTGTTGCGGCTGTCCTCGTTTGTCAGTAAAACGTGAGAGTCTCAAAGATTCAAAGGAAAAGCATGTTTTACCGTTGCAGAAGAGGCTGACTGTGGCTCTTGCTTGAACGCTGGCGTGTCCGAAGTCCCAGTATTTCGGCGTTCCAGCTTTCGCTCCCCAGCGAGGGGCACATCTCTGCGGTTATCAAAGTTGCGCGGGCTCCGTCCCCGCACGATGACGGGACCAGATTGGATCTCCAAAAGTTTGATGGGATTGCTGCTGTAAGATTTACCCCAGAGCTCAATATGCACGACATAGTGCTGTTGCAGACCTTTTCTCCGCCCGTTGTTGGCCGTGGCGTGCTTGAACTGCAGCCTCTTCCAGGAGATGGGCACCGACACCCTGTCGGCGTCCAGCTCGTGGCCCGACGACGTGTCGATGACGATCTTGGGTGGTGCGCCCGCGACTTTGGCCTCCTCAGCGGCTTGCGGATTCGAAGACTTCCACGGAATTGAGATGATCTCGGTAGGCTTGCCCTCTATCGACTCGACACCGCTGATGGTGGCATAGAGTTCTGTGATCGGCAGCTTCATGCCGTCGTGGAGTATGCCCAGTACGACTCGGGGCATCGATATCTGTCCAGAACACTGCCATAGGTTGCGCCGATAGCACGTCAACTCCAAGGGTCGGCCAGAGCTCTCGCCGCCAAACACGTCTTCGGCGACAAAGAACATGCCGTACAGCTCTGCGCTCATGTGTATGTCAGCAATGCTGCCGAACCTGTCGGTCACTGGTGCGCCAGGGATCGGGTCGGAGAAGCCTAGTAGCTTGTTGTCCAGCTGTTCCGGTGAGGATTCCTCGTTCATGGTGTCTGGTTTCGGCATGGCGGGAAAGGTACGGGCCTGGTAGGGCGAAAAGGGGTCCTCGAACGTCGCAAAGCTATCAAAGTCGTAGCCCGAAGTGAAAGGCAGTGATGGCAGCGCGCCACTGTCCCTGTTTCGCAGTTTCTCTCTGGTCAGTCAAATGAATCCAAACCCGCAGAGGCGCACATGAGAGGGAGGAGGGGAGCGGAACCCACAGCAAAGGGTCATCGAACTGAATGCCATGATCAAAGTGCTCTATGGACATGCCGTTGGAAACATGGCCGTCCATGGCTGTCGGCTCTGTCGCGGGGTTTCCCGTTGTCATGGCAGACATGGTATTGAAGGTCGCCATCGCATTCTCGGTGCTGTCGTGTGCGCTACCACAGAACACCGAGCACCCAAGCTGGGCCTCGCCGAGGAATAATGTCCACTCTATTGGGCAGGGTTTGGTAACAGCAGCGATGAATGCGATTATATCAAGATGATGGTGTTCGATGTTAGGAAAAAACTCGGAGACGAACAGGTGTCGGACTGGTTCTCGACAGTGACTGTGTCGTGATGCTGCTGAGTGGAACGCTGAAGCTTGCTATCGCGATGCGATGAAAGGCGGTGGTCGCTGCTGATCAGACTGTTGGTGGATCGAGCTCGGCTTGGGTCGAGGCAAGAGAAACGTAATGCACTGATGGTGATAGTGATGGTGATGGCGATGGTGAGGATCAAATCGAGGAACGAATGAACCGCGTCCAGGCCGGTCCAGCTGAGAAGCTGAGGAAGCGGCGCGACAGATGCAGGACGAAGGGCCCCTAC